>JAPQNM010000024.1:6899677-6912177 GCA_029783475.1 Metacarcinus magister
TATATGTTATTTTATATTATTATCATTAAAATGTATTATAATCATTATTATTATTATTAATTATATTTATTATTAATAATAATTATTGTTATTTGTCTTATTGAAGAACCTGTAAGGTAAGGAAAATTTGCTTGAATATTTACATTTAAAATAAATTTTAATTCTTATAATAATGAAATAGCATGGAATGGAAAGTAATATAGACATTAATAACTCAGTCTTTGACTAATTAATACTAATTAACTATTCAGGTTTATTGTCTCTAAAGATGTAAGTGTTGATGCATTAATTGTATTCCCTTCCACAGGAGGAAGGACCCGCTGGAAGTGTGCGGGAATAAGCACACCAATGCCACTCTGGCCTTCCATGAGTGTGTGTGTAAGTTTGACTTCCGCCGCCAGAAGAAGTACCAACAGGCACTCAAATACAAACACTGTCTCCTGGCTGATGAGATGAGGAGAATCGACAACTTTGAACTGTATGTGATCATTGCCGTGGTGGTGGGTGTGGTGCTTATATTCAGTGTGGCAGCTTTCTGTTCATGCAAATGGTACTTCCACACTAATGCCAACCCATGCAGCTGTTGTTCCTGTCTATCCTGCAAGAAGAAAAAGAGGAAAAAGAAACAGGAGATAGTAGAGGTAGAGGTAGAGGCCACAAGCAGCCATGGCTTTGAGAATGGGAACCAAGCTTGGACGCCAATACGCCTGGTTCCCCCTAAAGAAGCGCCAAGGTGTTCCCAAGAGCCTCTCACAGACACGGAAATACCAGTGCAAAATAAAAGGAAAGGCATTTGTATGAATTTTTGTTTGAGTGATCCGGTTCAAGACTGTTGTGAGTTCTTTGACTGTGACCTCATGTGGCGGAAGAAGAGCATTTACACCATACCAGTGTTTGGCCGACGCAAGCTGCCTCCCATGCAGAGGAGACCCACCCGCCCTGCACCTCCACCCCCCAAGCCCCCGGTGCCTCCCATAATGAAGCATCCTGAGCCTTACCATGTTGGGTTTGAAGACATAGACTGTGAGCCCATCCCTGAGGCTCCTCCATCCCCTGAGCCTGTGAGAGTTGACCAGCCGAGGGCAATGTATGTTGATCCATTTGCCTTCCTGCAGAAACCATTCCTGAGGAGCAAAGAAAAGATACCCGAGGAGGAACCTGAAGCTTTGTACAGTAAGATGAAAGGTTTAATGTTTGGGAAGAGCAAGAAGAGTGGCAGTGTGGCTTCTCTTAACCATGCTGGAGTGTCTAAAAACCCAGACACGGTTAGTAATAGTTCAAGTAAGAAGAGTAAGTACAGCAGGACAGGCAGCTTGGCCTCACTCCACAACCTGAGTGATGAACAACTGGACTCCGGGTACCAGGCCAAGAGGTCAATGAGTCTTGCCTCCCTGCACATGGTGGAGGAGGAGAACACTCAGCAGCTGGTGCCTAAAGGACCTGGAATCAGACTCAACGCAGCAAGGAGCAGAGGATCACTTCATAACATTTGTGAAGATGATATTCCTCCTTCAATGAGAACAGATGAGTATATTGACCTTGAGGAGATGTCCAAGCGGATAGAGGCCAAGATGCTGGCAGCACGTGGCACTTCACCTCCACAAGGCACCACTTCACCACACATGTCACCACCAAGCATCAAGAGTAAGCCGGCACCGCCTCCAACGCCTCCAGGACTCCGCATGAGAACACCAGACTTCATCCCAGCCTCTGCCTACTCACACCAGCCACAGCACCCCACACCACCACAGCATTACCCAGCCTACGCCCCTCACCATAACACTGGGCTGGGATGGGATGATGGGCAGCGGCCAGTCTCACCACAAGGTCATGACCTCAAGCTGATCATGCCCACCGGGGAAGAAATGATGCCAAAGTATTACCCACCAGTGCCAGCCACGCCTGAGAAGCCTGCAGTGCCAGCAAGGTTAGCTGTTGGTACTCCTGTTAGTAACACTGGCACTCTGGGAAGAACCAAGCCCACAGTGCCGCCCAGGCCCGGGAGTGGCAGCAGCTCCCCCAAGCCCCGGGCACCACAGCCGCCCTCCACCCTGGGCAGGTCAGGACACATAGTGAAGCCCACGGCGCCCCCCCCGCCGCCCCCTGTCACGGCACCCATTGAGTCTTCCCTCTGAGGATGGTTATTATAGGTACACTTAGGACGGGATCATTTACATCATCAAGATTGATCATACATGGTTTTTAAAAATTTTTGCTGCTCAATGAACACTTTCTGTGTTTGTATTTTATTAAGTTTTGTGTTGCCGATTGACTGTCTTTCATTGTCATAGTTCACTGTGAGTCACAAGTCATCTAAGTAAGAATGCTTTGCTTTCATGTGCAAAGAACAACACAAGTATTGGTGGTATTAAAGTTTCCTTTCCATGATGTTGATTCATACCAAAGTTTAGTGTAATGGTTCATCTGAGTCTCATTGTACATAATGTTCAGTTTGCATTTACACTTCAAACAATACTTAAATATTCAGTATTTCACTCACCATTCTGGAAAGGAAGTGAAAGAAATTGTTAATAATCACAGTGAACATGACATTTCCATTAAGATTCATATTTCTCATCAAGATTTTGGTCAATATTCATTCACTTTCGTTGATGTCATCTATATGAATATTGATTCTTTTATCAGTTGTTATACTTTGTATATAGTTTGATAATTATTCAGGAATCCTAATGAGGGAACCTCCACACATGAAATTTAGATGGTCATGATATGTTTGTGTATCTAAGGAAGACCACCATGTTAAGTGTTCAGTGTGACGGGATGCAGGGAGGCAACACAGACTGGCTGCTGGACAGACTGGCTGTGGCTGTTACTCTGCTGCTGCCATACCACCTCCACACCTCCACCACACTTCCACCACACCTCCACACCTCCACACACACCCGTCATCGGATGTAAGCTGACCTAAAGTTCACATTATTAAGTTGCCTAGTCCTCATTATCTGCTCAGCTCATAAAGTCTTTCTTTATTTCATAGCAGTTTGTTTCCTTAAAATTGACAGTATTCACTAGGTTTTGTTAACAACATTATCATTTAATTTGACAAGTGATACATAAGATTAGTATTATATTGTATGGTTTTTTATATATTTTGTACAAAGATGCTGAATGTAGGTTTAAGCTTGCCTTAGCTAGATGTATTTGTGTGGTCCAATATTTGTATGAATGGATTTTAGATTGTGCATTTTATAATACTTATGAACTCTGCCTAGAAATTATGGATTATTGCAATATCTGTGCTTGAGAGAATCAGGAAACGGAAACAAGTGGAAATCATGATTGACGACGGTGTTATTGCATTCACCGAGGCAATGTTCTGTATAACCAGTAGTGTAAATATTTCTATACACGCATGGTCTTCACTTGTGTAGGATTGTTTAAAGGTTCAATCAGACACTTTGATTTTATATGAATGATTGTAGAATGATAAGGTTTTTAATTATCCAAAGTAAGACAACTCTGGGTACATTGGTATGAGTATGCTTGTTTTAGAGCAATTTGCATAATTATTGTTTCGTATTCGTAGTGTTATGTTTGTTGTGGGATGTTGTTGTTTAATGGAGTTGTGGTGAGGGTTAGTTAGGCTGTTACTCCTGCCTCACCTCGCCTCGCCAACACATACTCTACAACCCCACTCAACTGTCATACTCTTCTGATCTCTTTCCTTCCAGTCAGTGAAGGAATCCAGTTTATCACTTTATAAAAAACCTTAAAGCTGCTGATTAGTATAAGATAAGAATTGCATTATTATGGAAACAAGATTTATTATGGATTAAAGAACAGGTCTTAAACATTAAAGTGATATGACAGTACTCAGCCTCGTGAATGCAGCTGAATTATTGAAATCCTTGACGATGCTGGAAACTGAACACAACATGGGTGGATTGTATCATGAAACAGGATCCAAAGGTGTGACGGTAGATTCACCATGATAGTAATGTGTGAAAACCTATCCTTAAACCATCAATCAAGTGCCGTAGTAACACGCTAGGGACGACTTGACGGAGAAATTATATCCACGAAGCGTTTTGTAGGACGGTGATGGTCGTGTGATAGTGTACGGCATCTAGTAAACACCTCATGCTAGCCAGTCAACTTAAAATACTCGCTGATTTGATTTTCCATAAGATAAATATAAGATGATATCACCCTATATTGAAAAGGGGCTTGTTATTTTGGTAGGTGCACTGTGGAAATCAATGGAAAAAGGCTGCTATTTATATATGTGATGCTACAAGAGTAAGGCTTTCAATTGATCATATATATTTTGGTATTTTTTTTTACATAACAGAGTAGTTGTGAAGTGCAACTGTTAGAAAAGATGTAACTATAATATCTATTGAGCTATTTTTCATACTTCTATATGTTGTGTATAAGCTGTAATTATTGTGTACATTTTGTAAGTAGTTCATGGAGGCCAGTTGTAGACGTTATATTGATGATCTGACTCGGAATGACTTGCCGTGTGACTGGAGAAGAGGTGATGTGCCCGCCAGGACGCCTCACTCGGGTGTGTGTGCGCGGAACCGCCTCGTAACAGTCACATGTGCAACCCTGAGGAGGAATTGTATTTAGTTCATCATTACTGCATTTTAATGTAAATTTTAATGTGTTATCATGAATATATTGCATGTGTTTCATCAAGGGAGGTTCCATGTACTTATATATATTTTATTGTCTGCTACAGGGAACGTAATTTGCATGTGAATCAGGGTTTTTTCTTTTTTATATATATTTAAACCAGTATATTGGGGTATGGTGCTGTACCTGAATGATGGACAAAGCTCCCAGGCATGACGTGCTTACCTGTGGAAGGATAAGTTACAGACAAACACTTGCAGCAGCTTGAAGGGACGAAAGTTACAGTTATTACAGATTCAAGGTTGAGTCTTTCCCTTGTAAATGTTTCTCCAATGTCTGGCGTCACTTCCTCTCAAGCTGCCGTTGGGTTATAAGCTTGTCTCTCATGGTATTTGGTTACAATTTAACTTGCATATATGGCTTATTTTCCCATATGTCATGCTTGGGTATTGAACTATTTTATTAATAGTTATACAATGATAAAAAGGTGAATAAAAGAGAAAGATGAAATACAAGCATCAATCCCCATAATTAGTACATTAGACATTATGTATTAGTTCATGATAAATGCTGCAGGTTAGTGTGGTGAGGTTGAGTATCTACTTGTCTCGCCTCGCTACGTTATACTCCTTTGACAGGTGTAAGAGTACGTCCGTTAAAGCCATTCCATTGCAAAAAGGAAAATGCTTCAACGATACAAAAAAGTACAATACTTCCAACTTTCATCCAGATAATAACACTATGGTATATACCTTTGAAAATAGATTATAACCGCATCATTCGTAATGGTAATATAAAGCATGCAATTTGAGTATCAAAAGAAACGGATAAACATATGATATATAATTGTATCAACATAAGAAAATAAGGAGGCTGCAAAAGGCCAGTTGACCTCCACAAGGCAGCTCCTGTATGTCATTCCTTCATTTTTCACCACTCGTAAGACATTTAATACCTGATGTTACGGTACTTACATGCACACAATCACCGAACACACAGCAGCATGCATCCATAACTCTTACTCTTACTCTTACTCTATAGCTCTTACTCACAGGCTGATGCTGACCTTCCTCCTCATGTGTCTTCGTCGCTCGTCTTTCAGCATACAAAAAGTTTTCACGTTACTTCTCTGTCTTTTCCTATCTTATACTAGACTCCTCCAGCGACTACTTCTGTTTAATTGTCACTCCATCTGTTACTCTGAGGTCCTGCTTTGCTTGTTAAATACACACTAATTCACCCAGTAATACATCATTCAATTATTACAAGGTCATTAAGTATTATCTATCCTTGTCATTAACCATAGCCATAACCAATACCTTAAGATGATTGACAAACAGATTAATACACTTTTGGATCATGTTCCTCTACTTATTAAAAAGAATAGTATTGGTTTTGTGGCATTAAGGTATCAAGTGTAGAATAGTGATGTTAGTTATTGATGTTGATGCTAACTAGATGCTGTTCTGTGGGTGCTTTTGTTTCTGAATGTAATCTTGGGATGGTATGCAGTGATCTAAAGTAATTATAGAATGCTGTGTGGTGCATTAAACGACAAGGTGATGACAGGGTGATGAGAAATATGCAATTACTAAGTAGGATTTCAGTGTGACATTATTCAGTATTGATGGTTTCTTTTTGTCAGATCCTATTGTATATTAGGTTTAGAATTTGTGTGAACTGATTTCCTTTGAGTTATAGAAGCATTTGTTTGTCATCTTGGGTTGTGTTGTGGAATTGAGTGACGGTGTGAATGCATGTATCTTGTTTTAACGAAGGACTTGATAATTAGATTTAACTTAATGGAAATTCAGAGCAAAACCTTGTATTGAATCGCATGTATTTACTTATTTATGTGACATGATCATAGTTTTCGTTTCGTCCCTGATAATCTGGAGGAAGTACAGGAATGATTACCTATATAAGACGAAGATTCCATTTTTGCTGTGCTGTGTGTGAGACTTTGTGGATTTTGTACAATTTTTATGGTTTTTTGATGTAAGATTTTATACAGGATTAGTGTTAAGTGTATGTGTGTGTGTGTGTGTGTGTGTGTTTGGGTGTGGGTGTGTGTTGTGTGTTCAGTTGAGCGAGACCATGAAAAGTTCCGCAGAGTTCTGAACACAGTAATTGGGAACCTCTTGTTGGTATTAATGGATGGTCTGAGGTTCATGCAAATGCTCTCTAACCTAAACAGAAATGTCGGGCATTTTCAGAACATGACGATAACATTGCAATATTTTTTTGAGTAAATGTTCGTTAAATAAAAACTTGGATGAGAGTGTGTTACTATTATTACAGTGTATGATGATTGAAAAGAAGAGCTTCATTATCACCAGGAAATTTATAGTGAAACCTTAATCTATATGAAAAAAACTCATAGCTATAGAAGCAGCCGTACAATACAGTCTGTAGGAAGGTGGAGGAGTGTACGAGAGTTAGCGGAAGTGAAGGAATTGAACGTAAAAGCGACATACGTAAGCATAGATAGCATTGTGATTTTGCTGACCTCAGAATGTATAAATAGCTGAGTGTTGGTGAGCTGTGAAGGAAGGTGATGGGCTTACGTGCGTGTGTGTGTGTGTGTGTGTGTGTGTATGGGAAGAATATAAAGGTTTTTGTATTGTAAGGCATTAGGTTCTGTGGTATAAAAGTGAAGCTTTGCTGAATATAATAAAATAATGATGGAGGAAAAATACTTAAATCAAAATAAGTTTGTTAAGTATATATGTGAGGAAATTGTTTTTTATTTATATATATTGTTTTATAGTGGAATTGGGTTGGGTTTTTTTTATTGTGTATGTATTGTAGGGTGTGTTTGGTATAAGTAAGTTCTACATGCTATGCCAGTACGTATGTAATAGTTCCATTATTGAAGTGCTGCCCATGTTCAGTTGTGATAATGTATGCCATACTTTGTACACTGTGAATAATAATGGAAGGAAATGGATGAAAGCATTAATTCATTGGTTCCTGAGAGAGAGAGAGAGGAGAGAGAGAGAGAGAGAGAGAGAGAGAGAGAGAGAGTCTCAAAGCACAATGTATATTTATCATGATGACATGTCTTTACTCAGACATTTAGAGTTTAAGGTGGAAACAGGGCATCACACGAGACATTATGTATAAACTTTATTGTAGTTCATAAATATATTGATCAATGTGCTGCATAAATAGTGAGGTGAATAAATAATTAATAAATAATATAAGTTATTAAGTATAAATACATTCCAAACACACAAGAAAGGGGAGAAAAGCGAATATTTCAAAGACTTACAGCATTGACAAAAATCAAACCACTCTGTCATAATTCATAATAATTCTCTATACAAATCATACACTGAATAATAATTGTATGTCATTATAAATGACAGAAGGTAATTATTAATGGTTATTGAGTGGATGGCTTGGTGTTTCCCTTATTATCATTGTTGTTTTAAACGTATTTCTTCCCGGGGTAAAGTTTGTGGAAGATTGCTTTAGTCATGACTTGGATGCCCTCAAAGGTCTCCTCGCCCGTGGGTTGAATCTGTTCTTTGGGCAGAAGGAAGCCGTAGTTGCCTGCAAGATTAGTGAAACATTTAATAGGAATCCAACAATGAGATAATTAAGACATTTATATAAGGAACTGGAAGTGGATTATTAAGGTGTGTTGAGGAAATGTACAAAAGGATGCCCGTGCCCGTAAGGATGCATATATTATTAATTTCCATTTATATTGTAATGACTCCTACAGTTCAAACCAGGTCACAATTAAGCCTTAAGACACCTTGAACAACGAAAAACGAAATAACAACGGGAATAATGATGATAATGATAATAATAATATGGAAAACGAATATTGCGCATTATAGCAGGATTTTTTTTTATCCGAGAAATTCGCGCTAAAACCAGCTAGATGAGTGAGTGTTCCTCTATGTTTTCGTTGAATTTTTACGTATTATCAGTATACACATAGCCTTGTGCTGTTATAAGAGTGTTGCTGTGATGTTGTGTTGTATGTGAAGTGCTTTAGGATATAAATAATACAGATAAATTGGAGTAATAAGTGAAAAGTGATTATGTTGCAGGAACTACCACTTGTAGGGCTCCGTGCCTTGTGTAGCTTCCTTATATTATTATGTTGAAATGTGAGTATTATTTAAGTCATAACAACAGTCCTTTTTTGTTGTTATATATGGCTAGATGTTTTTTTTTTAATACCAGCGTGCCTGTATATCTGAGTAAGCATTCTTATATTAGTGTTAGTCTGTCCTCGCCTTGCTTGTCACGTATATATGTTTTGAAGTAGCTGGTTGGGTCAGCTTATTAAGAGACGTGTGTTTCTGAATCGAACCCTTGACGAATGACGCAAGTTTTATCAGTAGTAATAGCGTTTTAACCTTCCTCATCCGGTTATTAAATATATAGAAGTTTTCATGCATCCTCACCCTAAGTTAGGTTACTGATAAACTGCATCATCTTAACAACACGGTCTGACAGCGCGTGAAGAAGACAAACAATACAGTTCCATTACTCACCTCTGTCTCTTAGCTCGAGGGTGTAGGAGTAAGGGATGCCGACGGTGCCGTGCGCGAAGTCCATTGAGCTTCCTGACGCCTCGTACAGCAGGTCCGTGACGGCGCCAATAGTATACCTGTGTGGAAGGTGGAACGTTAGTCACATACTTCATGGTAATCAGTTATGGGAGTGAAATTCAAGGCGTGTTGCAGCAGATACTAAGGAGATGCATTGTATTTTCATCTGTGATATAGTGTTTCAGTCATTCTTAAGGATACAAGGTTGAATACTGATATCATGTCTCAACAGAAGCGACTCGTTATTTCTGCCACTTACTCTGTGCCGTTGTATAGTCTGATGGCATCCACCGCCTGCTGCCCCACCTCCATTAGGTCTTGGTAGCTGGATGTCTGCACGGTTGAGTGGGACCAGGGTGTCATCCACATCTGGGAGTACGCGTGGAGGCTCACGTACACCTTCAACTGCGGATTAACGGATACACGGTGGTTAGTTCATGAGGCTCGAGACAACCATGATATAGCTTAGACTCCCTTAAAACAACAGTCAACGTTTTCATTGTGGTTTTCTGTTATTGTATATGCGTGCGGTTAGCGAGGCATCAGATAACGAAGGATGTCTCTACTGTAACACTAGGTAAAGCGAGGCTGAGGACACACGCTTCAGACCACATAGCATCCACCTTCCTTACCTGGTCTTTGTGGCTCAGGAGGAAGTCCCGCATGGCTACAGTCTCGGGCTCTGAGAAGGCTGTGGGTCCGTGGTAGGTGCTGCTGCAGGGGAACTTGGAGGATCCAATCGAAGCCCACTTGTATCCGAAATTCCTGTTAGCATCGACACCCACGCATTTAGGGAGCTCTGGGTTAATGGATCGAGTCTTGCGCCAAAATCTGTCAGCGACGCGAGAATATTCGTAACCTGTGGGATAAAAAAAAAAAAAAATAAAAAAAAAAAATAATAAATAAAATAAACACTCGTTATATTGATATTTTGTATAAGGAAACTATTTTTCATCCCAAATTTTAGAGAGGAAATAGTGAAGTAATTCCAGTGTTGAATTCTGGTGGCATATAAAACGCTGTGTACTTACCGTCGGGGTTACCCATGGGGAGGATGAACCAGTCGAAGTTGTTGAGAAGCTCAGGCACTTCCTGACTGTTCTCCACAAGACGACTCAGTATGAACATTGCAGTGGCAGGCGCGATCCACTCCCGGGCGTGGATCCCTGCCAGGCAACAATACAATGAGTGAAGGAGTGACTTAATTAACCGAAGGGTGTATGTCTGCTGGCCAAAATGAACCGGATAATCGTAGCTAGGGTTGACAGGGTGTAAGGTCGCTCGCTCTTTATATAGCCTGCAACACTGCGTCGTCTACTTTGTGTAATGAAGTAGACTGATAAAGGAGATTTTAACTATGCATTTGCACGCCATGTCAAGGGGGAGGGTGGAAGCATGTGTGGGGAACCATGGCAACTATATATGTGTGTGTGTGTGTGTGTCTTGTGAATGAAGGAGTGACTTGGTTAGTTAAGTAATTAAATAGTTAGGTTAGGTTAGGTTACGTTAGGTTAAGTAGATGATCATATAAGTAGGTACTCAGTTTGTTAAGTATATAATCAAGTCATTTGTTAATAGGTTAATATAGACGACTTATCATCATTTTTTTAAGTTAATGATCTACTAGGGAACAAGATAACTTACGTCCATTTAAGTAATCAGTTCTTTTAACCATCATCCTCACTTTTCATCCGGGGAAATGGGAAGGAAAAAAATAATAAGGGAGGAAAGAGAGAAGAGGAGAGAAGGAGATTGAAAGGAAAGGTGAGACAAAATAAGGGAGGAAAGAGAGAAGGAGAATGAAAGGGAAAGGGAGAGACACACACACACACACACACACTCACCTCCGTCAATCCAAATAGCAGGTTTATTTGGTCCAGTTGACACCTTGACTACTCTTAGTGACCTGTTCTCGTAGCTTTGACCAATCTCCTCCAGGGTCACCAGGTGTGGGTGCTGTGCCTGCAGGTAATCCAGGTACTGATTCATCTCTGGGGGGGGGAAGGAGGTGGATGAGAAACGAGAGGAGGAGGATGAAAGGAAGAGGAGATAGAGGAATGAGAATGATAAAGGAAGGAGAAATAGAACATATGAGAGAATAGTTGTATAATTTCATCTCATTAGTAGGATTATAACGTGTTCATTCTATTTGTATTGTGTTAATCATACTCTCTCTCTCTCTCTCTCTCTCTCTCTCTCTCTCTCTCTCTATCTCTCTCTCTCACTATCTCTCTCACTCACTCTCCTGGCAACGTGTCTGGTTATGAGGCGTATGTGGCCGCCGCCTCACACACTCATCCAAGGTTAGATGCATCACAAAATAAATGCGAAATATGCTGCGTGACTGACCTTCAAAGTCTGTGATTACGTAAGGCTGTTAGTACGACGTTAAGATAAAGGAAGGCAGTGGGGATGTATCGATGTGTGTGTGTGTGTGTGTGTGTGTGTGTGTGTGTGTGTGTGTGAAGTCTTACTCTCGCTCTCTCTCTTTTTTTTTTTTTTTTTTTTTTATTTTTTTTCTTCTCTTTTCTTGCTCTCTCTCTCTTTCTTGCTCTCTCTCTCTCTCTCTCTCTCTCTCTCTCTCTCTCTCTCTCTCTCTCTCTCTCTCTCTCTCTCTCTCTCTCTCTCTCTCTCTCTCTCTCTCTCTCTCTCTCTCTCTCTCATCGTTAAAAGTAAACCAGAACAAAAAAAATACATCTGTACATTAAAAGAAAAAAATATAAAGACAGCTTAAGAACATTTTAGACGAACGTTAAAAAGAAAGAATAATAGTAACGATGATGTTAAAAAAAATAGTCACTACAGTTTATACGCACGCGATGTAACCTAACACTGCTATCTAAAGGGTGATGAAGAAGAGAAGGAGGAGGAGGAGGAGGAGGAGGAGGTAGGAGGAGGTAGGAGAGTTAACATGTCTCACTCTACACTGTCAAATAGCTGTAGCAAATATGACAGAGATAAAGAGAGAGAGAGAGAGAGAGAGAGAGAGAGAGAGAGAGAGAGAGAGAGAGAGAGAGAGAGAGAGAGAGAGAGAGAGAGAGAGAGAGAGAGAAAGAATACAAGAAAAAAAACTATTATATCCACATTATCTATTCACAAAGACACAACGCTATTTTGACTTCTGATATCTAGCGGTAACTACATCATCTTCCTTTTTTCCTATTAACTAACACTCCACAACGCTAACACATTCAATCTTATCTATCTTATGTTTCTTATTATCTTACCTTCAAAGGAATGATATTTAGACCAAGTCATTGGATGCATGGGTCGATTCCAGGAGAAGTAATCATCTTTCTGCTGCTCATTAATCGCGTCCTGCAA
>JAPQNM010000024.1:6917177-6939677 GCA_029783475.1 Metacarcinus magister
ATGAAAATAAAAAACAAAGGAGGCGAAAGAATCCTACTTAGGCATCCCTCGGCATCCTTTACCTTACCATCATCCCTTTGCTATACCCTCTACCTTTCAGATTACCATACCACCATACATCTTTTTGCATGAACTAACTAACTATTGACATCTACCTCGCCTTACATAGAGAAGAAAGAGTGTGCCGGGGCTGTAGCCTTTCGTGGTGCATCCGTTGCTATCCGACCTGGCTTCAAGAAGGTTGTAGTTACCGCTTATCACCCACACTTGTGATCTGACAGGTGTTTTTTCTTCCCCTTCGTTACCACTTGCCCTTTGAAGTATTCCTCCTCCTCCTCCTCCTCCTTCCCCTTCTTCTTCTCCACTTCGAGTTATTAATTCACCCGAGAAAACATTAATCATAGGAAAGTTTTGAATCTTACATCATCAGGTCTTCATTTTATACAACTTATATTTAGTTTTTGATCTTCGTTTATTCTTCTCAGTTTGTTTTATGTATTAGTTTTAGTTTTAAAGGATGTTTCGTGAGGCAAATAGAAAATGCAAGTGGTAAGTCGACGGTCTGTCTCCCGTGTGCCAACCAACCCTCGACATCCTGGTCATAGAGAGCTCAAGGGTTGGGTTTCATGGAACAGTTTATTCAATACGAGACGAAAGTAGCAAATTTGCCTCATCTATCAAGAGTGTTTCTGTCATTTATATATTTTTTTGTAACTGTGTGGATTCTTGGCATTAAGTGTTGAGATAAAGATAGAAAATGAAGGGAAGAAATTGGAAAAAAATAACTGTGCTTTCTTTTTTATTTTACTATGCACTTACACAATACATAGAGATTTATGAAAGAAAATTAAGTATAGGAAAAATATAAGAAAAACACAATATCGAAAAATCTAGGACATTAAATATAAAAAAAATATATATAAATAAAAACGAATACAAAATCAAATATAAACTTTAGTACACGAAATACAAAACATATATGAAATTATAACTTAAAAATACGAAAAAAAGTGAGAAAATTAATAAAAATGGTATATAAAAGTATGCGAGAGAGAGAGAGAGAGAGAGAGAGAGAGAGAGAGAGAGAGAGAGAGAGAGAGAGAGAGAGAGAGAGAGAGAGAGAGAGAGAGTAGTAAACAAAGAAGTGAGAGTGAACGGTGTGTGTGTGTGTGTGTGTGTGTGTGTGTGAGAGAGCTTCACAGTGTAGTACCATGGGCGGGGGTGTCATGCTACCCTGCGGCACCGGACTGACTGACGCCCTTACTGTGGGTGGGGGGGTGGGAGGGTGCGTGGGTGTGTGGGGGTGTGTTGTAGGGAAGAAAGGGGTGTGTTGGGGGTGTGTCTGTGTGGGCGTGCGGTGTGTTTGAGTAGGGGTGTGTTTAGGGGTGTGTTGGGGGGTGTTGTGGGGGAGGAAGGGGTGTGTCTGGGTGTGTGTATGTGTGGAGGTCCTAGGCACACACACACACACACACACACACACACACACACACACACACACACACACACACACACACACACACTACTTCTAATGTATTGGTAGTGTTAGCTTATTACTCTATTCATCCATCTCTCTCTCTATCTCTTTATTTATCTTTCTATCTATGTATCTATCTTTCTATTAATCTATGTATCTTTAATTTCTAGGAAAGTGTTTTGTTTGTAAGTTGATATGATTACTTTCAAGGTTAGGAATTCCCCTTTTGAATGGGTTAACTCTCTCCCTATTCTCTCTCTCTCTCTCTCTCTCTCTCTCTCTCTCTCTCTCTCTCTCTCTCTCTCTCTCACTAACCCCAAAATAGGCAGAAAAAACAACCCTAAGAACACGAGAGAGAGAGAGAGAGAGAGAGAGAGAGAGAGGAGAGAGAGAGAGAGAGAGAGAGAGAGAGAGAGAGAGAGAGAGAGAGAGAGAGAGAACCCAGGAGAGACACAGCCTGTTCTTAGTAACGCTCATGAGGTCAAATTCAAGTCAGTTCGGAGAAGCAGACAGAGAGAGATGTTGGAAGACGACTCCGATTTCCCGCCAAAAAAGGAGAAGAACTATAAGAGTATCTGGGCGGATGAACCTTAGCTTATCTTGTTCCCTTGTGTGTGTGTGTGTGTGTGTGTGTGTGTGTGTGTGTGTGTGTGTGTGTGTGTGTGTGTGTGTTTGACCCTGTATGAAGGGCTCTCACCTCCTCACACTTCATCCTATCCATCTATCTTCCTATCTATAACATTCTTCTATATATATTGTTTGTTTATTAGGTGGTGGTGTTTATTTTTAGCTCAGAGTTCTTTCTTCTTTCTTGTGTGTGTGTGGGGCGGTACGTGTGTGCGTGTGTGTGTGTGTGTGTGTGTGTGTGTGTGTTTTGATTTTTTGATCGTTTTGTTTCAGTGTTTATTTTTCTATCTTGGTTTTTTTTTCTATCACTTCATCTACAGTCTTTTACAATTCATTCATTCATTCATTCAGTCAGTCAGTCAGTCAGTCAGTCAGTCATAATCATTCACCTTCTCTATTTATCAGTCTTTATTCATTATCTCCTCTTCCCTAATGCTAATCACCTAATTAATGACCTCAGATAACCACCATCCATCCATTCATTCATTCATTCCTAGTTATATTCTGAACCATCCTTAACCACTGGTATTAATAGTCTTTATATCAATGCTAGTCATTCATTGGCTGGATATCTTTACCTCGCTCCTACCCAAACATTCCTTCCTAGTACACACACACACACACACACGCTAATTCCACACCATTATAATTTACGTTACTGAGTACTTTTTTGGGGGACATTAGGACCTATAACTCAATACTAGATCCTACTCTCTAATCCTACACTGGGGAGAGACTACTGCAGGACGCCCCAAGCCACCTCCCCTCCTTCAGGTTTCACGGCACGCCTCTGAAAGGGCTCAAGGGAGGGTGAGGGAGGAGGGAACAGTCACTGCGGTGTGGTGTGTGACGTCAGGAGGGGCAAGACCAAGGCTAGGGGGAGGGGGCGGCAGCTGGGTGTTGCTGGGCAGAGACTCACAACGAATTCTACTCATTCCTGAAGGTGGAGGACTAGGAAATATAAGGAATAGTTGTTAATATGTGTCCTTAACCCCTTATAGATGACATGACTGACTGGGTGTTTTGTTTATCTATTTCTTTTGTTTATGTTCCGTGCGCATTGTGTTTTTCTTTTGTTTTGTTCATTCCTAAAGGTGGAGGTTTAAGAAATGTAAGGAATAGTTGTTCATATCGATTCTTAACGCCTTATAAATGACTGGTATCTATATTTATTCCCTTGTACTCCTTTTGTTTATGTTCCGTGCGCAATGTGTTATTCTTTTGTCCTCTGCATGCATTCTTTTGTTCCTGCGATACAAAAAAATAACAAAATACACACAAATAATAATTAACATGACCCCTTAACGCCTTATAAATGACAGTAACTTTATTTCTCCTTTATTTACAGTCCGTGCGCATTGTGTTATTCTTTTGTCCTGTTCACCTTTTAGTTCCGTTTAGTTCCGCATCTTTTAGTCTCGTTCTGAGGATGAAACAGTGAGGGAGAGTGTTAATGCAGCTACGTGACTCTACACTCGCATGCCCTCCTCCTCCTCCTCCTCCTCTTCTTCTTCCTGCTCCTCCTCACCTAAATATACCTTCCTGATCTAAAGGATTACAGAGGACCATAGGATGTGCAACAGACACTCCGTTTTTTGGTAGGAAATGGATGGTGGTTGTTGTTCTCTCTCTCTCTCTCTCTCTCTCTCTCTCTCTCTCTCTCTCTCTCTCTCTCTCTCTCTCTCTCTCTCTCTCTCCTAAATACGTTAAAATGAGGCTATTGTTCTTTCTTGTATATTTTTCTTTACTTTGCTTTGATAAATTAGCTTGTTTTGAGATGTTTTAGTGATTAGGTGTGTGTGTGTGTGTGGCGGATGTAGTGGGTGTGGTGTACGGTAGTGTGTGTGTGTGTGTGTATGTGTGTGTGGTGTTGCATTGTGTAGCTGAGGGTGTGGCTACAGTGTGGTGGTGGTGGTGGTGGTGGTGGTGATGGTGGTGATGGTGGTTGTGGTAGTGGTGGTGGTGGTAGTTGTGGTAGTTTTAACACTTTCATTCCTTATAGATACATGATATTATGAGAGACCTTAACGCTCTCTCTCTCTCTCTCTCTCTCTCTCTCTCTCTCTCTCTCTCTCTCTCTCTCTCTCTCTCTCTCTCTCTCTCTCTCTCTCTCACTTGCTCGGCTGACAACACACACACACCCTCCCTCCACCCTCCTTTCTCTCCCCCCTTTTTCCCTCCCCTCCTTTCCTCCCTCACTCTCACTCACTGTAAGGTCATATTTTTTTTTTCCATCCAACCGTTGCACACACACACACACACACACACACACACACACACACACACACACACCTCCTACTTCTGTATAATCACCTCTACCTACTTCTCCTCCTCCTTCTTCCCTCACTTAACCTCTCCTTCCCTCTCTCTTGTAGCATCCGTCCTCCTTACCTCTCTACTCATCTCCCTCGTTCATCTTACACTGGCTGGAGGATGGGCATGAAGAATGATTTTTAATATATAACATAATAATCAGCTAAGTATGGCTAACTACTTCATCATACTAACATAATTATAATATTACAGGCATTGTTAGATTTCTTATATCACAGAATTATTCATAACGTAACCTAACCTAACCTAACCTAACCTAACCTAACCTAACCTAATCTAACCTAACCTAACCTAACCTAACCTAATCTAACCTAACCTAACCTAACCTAACCTAACCTAACCTAACCTAACCTAACCTAACCTAACCTAACCTAAAAAGATTGATAGTGAAGAAAATAATTAAGAGATGAAAAGAAAAGGTATTATTTTACATCTTCACCAGAATGCTCTAGAGATTTGTGAGTTATATTTTTGCATTACCTGATGCATTCTGAGAAGGTTTTCTTAATTACATTTCCGTCGCAAATTCTTAGTTTGTGAGATATTCAATGTTTTCTGTGAGACCTTATCTTCGAAAAATAAAGTTTAGTTTGGTTTGAACAGGTTCTGTTTTTTGTATTTATAAATTTAGGTTAGGTTAGGTTAGGTTAGGTTAGGTTAGGTTAGGTTAGGTTATATTAATATAGAAACTACCAAATGTTCTCTATGACCAAGAGTAGGGAGTTGGACCAGGCGCGGATGCGATTTTATTTCGTAAACAGACGCCATTATGGTGAAGATATAAAATTTGACCAAAGAAAATTGTAAGTAAAGGAATTGAGGAATATAGAAAAAAGCACACAAATGCAGAACTGTTTCAAGATAATTAACACGACAATTATATTATTTAAACACTGGAGTAAAGAGTGAGTGAGAGTAGTACTAACTTTATATCAATTAAGTTAAGGGAGTAAGTAACTTTAGAATAACTTTAAAGGGAGAGAAAGGAGTAGTTATATCATAGATGTGAATAATTATTAATGAAGGGAGTAAGTACTGGGAATTCAAACTGTAATGAGGAGTGACTTAAACCCGATGGAGTAATTTGAAGGGAAACTAAAATATTTGCGGAGTAGGAGTAGGAGTAGGAGTAGGAGGAGTGAGTGAGTGAGTGTGGAGTAGGAGTGGGAGTATTAGGAGTAGAAGGAGTGAGTGTGTTAATAATGAATTCAACGTAAAGGCAGATTGTATTAATTTCATTGTTATCTCTATGGGATGGCGTTTATTGTTCTCTCTCTCTCTCTCTCTCTCTCTCTCTCTCTCTCTCTCTCTCTCTCTCTCTCTCCTCTCTCTCTCTCTCTCTCTCTCTCTCTCTCTCTCTGTGTGTGTGTGTGTGTGTTGTGTGTGTGTGTGTGTGTGTGTGTGTGTGTGTGTGTGTGTGTGTGTGTGTGTGTGTGTGTGTGTGTGTGTGTAGTCCTGTTTCTATTTGGTTAAGACCTTATTATAATATTGTGTAATTGAATAAGTTATCTTCTCATATCGTCTATGAATATACATTTGTTATCCTTATTCCTTTTATAAACAATAACAACAGTCATTTATTTTCGTATATTTCCTTATTTACCAAACCCGGAATATTTCTACACACTAAACAAAAACAAAAACATAGCGTCATTTTTCAACGATAACG
Organism: Metacarcinus magister; assembly: GCA_029783475.1. Classification (NCBI taxonomy): domain Eukaryota; kingdom Metazoa; phylum Arthropoda; class Malacostraca; order Decapoda; family Cancridae; genus Metacarcinus; species Metacarcinus magister. The sequence continues at coordinate 6,923,282 of JAPQNM010000024.1, forward strand.
TGATATTGTGGCCTCGTCAACAACAGTGGTATTAAACCCATGTTTATATCTCGCGTGTATGTTTATTTCAAAGCATTTAACATAATCATCATTGTTCTGCCGCGGCGCTGAAACACACGTGGATTACAAGGGAAAATGAGCACGAGGCTGTAGGATCACTAGAGGAAGGAGCGAGGATACAAGAGAACAAGTAGGTGAAGGAGACACTACAGGATGCGAAGTGTGGTCAGAGGGGACACGAGGGAGCGCGGAAGTGGAGTCCTATCCTCCCCTGTCTTCCTTTCCTCCTCTCTTGTTCTTCTCTGAGCGGGGTTCAATTAGGAACAAGAACACGCCAGAGAATACTTCCCCAGAGCCACTGAACCAACGCTACGAAGAGACGGTGAACGAAGGACAAATAAAGAAGAAGAAGAGAAGGAAAAGAAGGATGGTGTTGTCGGTGAAAGAGGAGGAGGAGAAGGATGTTAGAGGAATGGGAGGGAGTAGGAGGCGCCTAGGACTCTGTGGCACCATACAGCCCAAGGGGAGCCATGTAGGGGGGAGTCTGTTACTGTGGGCTTCTGTGGCCTTGTCCCTGAATTAAGAGGAGGAGGACTGGCGGGAGGTGTCAGCAAGAGCGGCGACGGCGGCTGAGGAGACGAAATCATGATGGGTTATGACCGTTTTTAGGGCACGTTGGAGGTGATAGGAGGAAGGGGGGGCGGAGGGTGATGCGTAGTAGCGGTGGAGTTGCGAGGGGCACGTCGACGGAGGCGTGGGAGGACGTGCCAAACCTACCCAGGGCGGTATATGGGAACTCTTAGGGTCAGGCGGTTGACACGTGGACGGCTGGGGCTCCCTCCATATATAAGAAGGCGCGAGAGGCAGTGGAGGTTCTCAGTAATAAGCTGGAGCGCCTTACACAGACCAGCTTTAGACAGCGGCTCCTTTGCGACTAACTAACGTGCCACCACCGCTTGTCTCTAGCTGCTGCTCCTGCTGGGCTTCTCTTCACTCTTTCTCCAACACCAACGTTCTCACCAACACCACTGGTAAGTTCAGTTCATGTTAATACTTATTTTCTCATACTGGAAACTTAATGGTTGCCTCAATGATATATCTTGTGATTCTTGTTTTATATTTCCTGTAGGTGTTTGCTATGCCTTGAAGGGAACTCTAATGATATAACTCATGATATATAGATCCATAGAGGTTAATGATAGTATGGTAAAGTGAAAAAAGTGTTTATATATAAGATGGTGTTAAAATACTTGAGTTATTAGTTTGTGTGACTGACTTCCCTCGTGCCTCCCCTCCGGCAGACATAAAGATGGCTTCCTGCTGCCGCGCCGCTGCCTTCGTCCTCGCCTGCTCCTACATCATGCTCTTCTTCCAGTAAGTGTTCCGTGTGTGTAGTAGTAACAGTGTCGAGGATGTCATCTTAGCTATACATTGTGTTTCTCAGTTTAAAAAGAGTACGTCTCACCACACTAAAGATAAGATAAAAAAAAACTGCTTGCTTACAATACACTTTCATCTCCTCTTAACATCCTCTCGCCTCACATCTACACACGCACTCAAACACACACTCAAACACTGCATGACACTTCCTATTGACACATAACTAGGCGTTTGTCACTCAGTTTGCATAATGCATAACTAAGTATCTTAATCAGCATAATGGTCGTGATGTGTTATCTTTATTGTGCCTTGTTATTGCAGAGAAGGGAGAGCCGCCCCCCGCTGCGAGAAATATGACCAACCACCCCCAAAACACTGCAAGTTCGGCTCGACTGTGGACTGGTGCAACAACGGTATATGTGCCAAGGTGGGTGTCCTGTCATACACACACACACACACTACAACACCAACAAACACACATGACACACATACAAGGGGGGAGACACACATGAGATGCCTAACGTCTGTATTGGTTTCAGGGTCCTCGTGAAAGCTGTGGAGGATACAGATGGGTGGACGGCAAGTGTGGTGAGGGTACCTTCTGTTCCTGTGGAGTCTGTGCTGGATGTTCACCCTTTGGAGGCGACTGTGGACCTGTTATCTCTCCTTGCTAGTCCACACACCGCCCTGCCCTGCCCAGCCCCACACACCACCCTCACCCTCACCCTCCTCCTCCTCCTCCGCCCTGAAGCACTACACACTATACAAGAGGACTGTGATTAGTGCTTCTAGTCAAAGTTATAATTTTGTAATATCACGAAGGGGAAACTTGTTCAAATCTTAATACTCCGCGATATCATGAATTCCTAACCTCTCCCGCCTCTCCACTCCCTTGGGATGTCAGCCATAGTTACCATACACGTACGTATATTGTATGGTGTTCTTACTTTACTCATCCCGTAACGCGTTGGCGGCGTTCACAAGGGCAGTGCATTGGATCCTTCTCGGTTTGATGGGGTGGAGTGCTTGAATAGCCTCCACCACCACCACCACCACCGTTAACTCATAATCGAATCCTGTATTATATTCCCGTATAATCACCCCTTAATGCTAGTACGTATATGTTTGTGATAGTCCAGTACAAACTATTCTTAATCTTGAGGCATTGAGCTAGTGAGGCGCCGAAGTGGGAGGAGGAGAAGGAGGGTGGGTGGGGGCGTGGCACTACGGGAGCACCAGGCGTTCCCTCCCTGACTAGCGACACCACCACCACAACCACCACCACCACTACCTCCCTCCCTCCCTCCCGGGCACAAGGCTATGTTGCTAACCCTTCGGCGGTGACTCTGACGGACTGTGAGGTGACGCTGAAGCAATAGTTAAGGAAAGAAAGTACTTATGTGATTGCTGTTTTGCTCTTGGTTGAAAATATGCAACATTCACACCACTGGTAATTGATAGTGGGATTATTAGCCTGTAATTATGTTTTTTTGGATGACTTATTATACCTTAGTTACCTGTAATACCTCAGCGTACACCTGTATAGTCCGCCCCCCCACCCACCCCACGCCATCACCTGCTCCGTGCTATTGTCGGGTAGTAAGGCTAAGAACCCTGTGTCCCTGGTAGGTTTGTATTAATCTATTGGTATAACTTTGACCTCAGATACTTGTTCACTCGGCAAATAAAATGACTCAACTCTCCCCACCTTACCAAAAACTCACCTCAACAATATCACGTTCCCTTTCAAGCCAAAACGAAGCCAAACAAAACCGTGAAAGTTGACGAAATGCTTTGAAAACGAAATGATGTAATGTTGATCAAGGTGGGAGACAGAATACCCCCTTGAGGAAGGTGGGAGTGTTGCCATCGCGTGGGTCGCCTGCAGGGAGTATGGCCCCCTCACTGTACCCCTTCGATAATAGAGGGGAAACTTAGCAAAATGGTGCAATAAATGGGAACACAAGGCAGACTTATGTATTTTATCTTATTACTCCTTATTATGTCCCTCTTTTTATTATTTGTCTCCTGTTGGTGAAAGGGGAGATGATATTACTTGTGTGTGTGTGTGTGTGTGTGTGTGTGTGTGTGTGTGTGTGTGTGTGTTGCCAGCTCGTGGATGCATAGTCAAACGGATCGAAACAGGTTGAAAGAGACGCTTTAGTGTTTCGGATCATCTCGAAAAACGCTCAGTGAAGCAGTGGAGCACGTGCTGTGTGCTGTTTCGTTACGTTTTGCTTCACTTATGTAAATACAGAATGATAAGGATGAATTGACTAATAAAAGAAGTGTAATAAGGAGGAGGAGAAGGAGGAGGAGGAGGAGGAAGAGGAGGAGGAGGAGGAGGAGGGCGCGAGGCATACCAACCATTTTATGAATTCTCGGGTTCATTATGTCAAATAACATGATGGTGTTGGGCAAGGTTAGAGTACATGGAGGGAGGGGCCAGCGCACACACACACACACACACACACACACACACACACACACACACACACACACACACACAGGGACGTAGTGAAGAGAGGTGTATGTGCGTATGTGCGTGTGTGTGCCTTTGACTGTTTATGTATATCCTGTGTATAATAGAATATGTGTGAGTATTCTCTCTCTCTCTCTCTCTCTCTCTCTCTCTCTCTCTCTCTCTCTCTCTCTCTCTCTCTCTCTCTCTCTCTCTCTCTCTCTCTCTCTCTCTCTCTCTCTCGTCCATTGTTTAGTGGTCATGCAGTGCGATTCTCACTTGTGTACCGGAAGTAGGTCACGGGGCGGGGCAAGACCTCACCTGCACCTGTTAATGAGGTCACAATGCACACCTGTCGTACCTGTGTATGTGTGTGTGTGTGTGGGTGTGTGTGTGTGTGTGTGTGTGTGTGTGGATCTATGTCATGTGTGTGTATTTTGAGGGTCAGAAAAGAGAGGCAAAAAATATATATGAGTTGATTCGTTCTTTTTCCTTTCTTCCTTTTTTCCTTTTTTTCCTTCCTTCCTTCCTTCCTTCCTTCCTATCTCCCTTTCTTCCATATTCCTATCTTCCTTCTTCCATTCCTTACTTCCTTTTGTAATTTTTTTCTTTCTTTTTTTCTTCTTTTCAAAATCTATTCTTTTTCTGATGTCTTTCTTCCTTCTTTTTTTTTTTCTTCTTTCATATCGTCTTCCATTGTACTCTTTTTCTTTCATTAATTTTGTCTACCTATTTCCTTATCTTCTTATATTCTCTCCTTTCCTTCCATTTTTTTTATTTGCACGAAGAAGAGGAGGAAGAGGAAGAGGAGGAGGACTAAAGAGACAGTTTTTCATTAGGTTTACAAAAGAAAAAACAAACTAATAAGAATTAAAATAGTGAAGGGTAAGGAGAAGGCAAAGAAAACGTGCAAGAGTTTGTTTTCATTTCTCTTTATTTTATTATTTCTTTTGTTGTGTGTTGTTGGGTTGAGGTTGTGAGGAACACCACTACAACTATATAACCATTGTTTATTGTAGTACTAGGCCACTGAAAGAGTTGCTGCGTAGACACACACACACACACACACACACACACACACACACACACACACACACACACACACACACACACACACACACACGCACGCAACCTTCAATCTACCAGCCTAGCATTGCCAAGAATATTGCACATAAAACCCTTTTTGGCCAACCTTTAAATACACAAATATAATAGTCACATTGGGTATTTTTTTCGTAATAAATATCAATAGAAAGTGAGAAATGGTTTATATATTATCTATAGTCAGGTATAAATGTTTGTTGAGTCTTGTTTAGCGAGACTGAAGTGTGGAGAGGATAACCAAACCATCTTGAAGAACTGATGTTAATGCTGAGTTGTAGAAATTCAATTGAAAAAAAAAAATATAAGAAATGTATATTATAGCTTAACAAAATAATGAGTCTTCCTTGTACACCATCTTGTCTGATAGTAATGGTCTGAGTAGTAGTAGTTCTATTGTAAAAAAATAAATATAAGAAAAAATATTACAGCTTAACACAATAAATGACTCCTCTTCTTTGCACTCCCAATATCACAGTCTCGTCTAAACTAAACCATCCATAACAATAACAATATAATTATACATTTAATACTTTGTACTTAGCTATCACAAGCACGGATAATACGCGATGCATAATGGAAGCCAGACTACACACACACACACACACACACACACACACACACACACGTACATACATCCGTTTTGCATTGCAGATATGACCCGATTTGACCCAATATATAACCAATGACCTTGAATTGCCTGCATCGCTCACATCAACTCGACATGAATAAACTATTTGTACCACTATAGATAAGCCACGCCCATTTCCCTGACCGTGGACGTGATTGGGTATTGCATAGAGGATACTAACACGTGATTGGTCGCCGTTGCAGGGAAGGGGCGGGGCTTACCTGACAAGTTAATCCGAACAGCATAGAATCACATATTAATCCTTCCGTTTCACCGATTGAAATGGAAATTGTCGTGTATTAAAGAGGGGAGTGAGGTGGTGATATAGTGACACCGTGTTTTGTTACCATACTGAGGGGAAAAAAGGGGAAAGTATATAGGATAACATAGATGTCTTATATTGGAAACCTTCTATCCTATGTAGGAGTGAATAGGATATGTTTCTTCACTTGGACACAATCATATTCCTATTATTTGTAGGTTTGGGGAGGTAAGGGAAGGGGGAGAGGGGAGACGTTTCCTCAAATCTGTAATAGGGAGAGGATGACTAAATGAATGGGAGATTGAACTAAGGAACATGAATGGGAGGTGGAAATGGGGAGAAAGGGGTGTTTAACATAGCCTGGGGTGTGGGAGAGCTGTTTTAAAGGCATAGAGGTAAAGGGGAAACTTAAACAAACAAAGGGAGACGGAAATGATGGGGAGGGAAAAACAGGGAGATATGGTAGGGAGGAAAAAGAAGGTATTTAGGTGATGTTTGGCAGGGTGGAAGGGGTACAGGGGCATGGTGGAAGGGTTTTAGGGGGCAGGGGACAGAGTGACAGGGTGATAGGGGGTAGGGTTGGTAGGGTGGTAGGGTGACAGGGGGGCTTAACAGATCTGTCCAGGATGGCAGGAGGAGTCGAAGGGTGAACAGCCCCTGCACCGACCACAGTCACAGTATGTACCCTCACCACATACTCCTTTCTCGTCATGGTACCCGCCGCATATTTCTCCCGGACCCTGGAAAGAGGCGTTATATTAGTGTCAGAGGAGGAGGAGGAGGAGGAGGAGGAGGAGGAGGAAAGACCATGAGAATAAGAATAAAGACAAGATGAAAGATGTATAGAAAAAAAATCGAACTCAAAATAAGATCAAATAAAAAATATAACAGGAATTTCATCAACACACACACACACACACACACACACACACACACACACACACACACACACACACACACACACACACACACACACACACACACTGATTGTACACCCACCTTGGCACATATACCGTTGTGGCACCAGTCCTTTGCAGTGCCATATTTGCAGTTCGTTGGGGGTTCGCGATCATACTCGCTACAACGGGGGGCGGCACTCCCTTCCCTATAAAAAAAACAAACACTAAAACAACGAATCTTAATAAAAATATGAAACGTAATCACAAAATCGCATTAAATGATTCTTTAAAGCGATTCGAATCTATGTTGATGATTGTCACTTGTTTGTTATTTCGTTTATAATCCTGATGTTGGTGTGGATGGATACTTACTGGAGGAGGAGGAGCTGTAGGAAGAGGCTTGAGGTGAGGATGAGGGTCACGGGGGCAGTGAAGGGCATGGTGTTGACGCAGGTACCGACTGTTATAGGAAGGAAGGAAGGAATTATTAAGTTTCAGCTAAAAAAAAAGGAATGTGTGAATTTACATTCGTATGTGTGAAGGAAACTAAACACAATTATACGTTAAAGGGAAAAATATGATATAAAAAATTTCAAATAATCTTAAGTTAAAAGTGTATTATTATAAATGTTCAAATAAATGTAAAATGTTTTAAAATTAATGTCTTTTCTCTTTTTTTCAGGATTTGTTACGCTTACATTAACAAATAACTTACATATGAGGAGAGATGCAACACGAACGAAGAGGGGAAGCAGACAAGAAAGGGGAATGAATATCTTAGAAAGGTAGGTGGACGGGCGGGCGGGCGGGCCAGGCAACACGTGTGGAGCTAAGTGTCAGGGCGAGGGAACGAGACGAGGGGAGACGGGACACCAGACACACACACACACACACGAACAAGGAAAAACTACAACACTCAACAACTTCCTCGCTTTCTAAACCTTCCTTCTACTACTACTTCAAGCTCTACACTGAGGTCCTGCAGTAGCATCAGCAGCAGTATATATAAGCCTTGTCCACGTCCACGTGTCCACAGAGTGACTTTGGGGTTAGTCTAGCACTCTCTGACACCTTGAGTCACGCTGTCTTCCCCGGCAACACGAGCGAGTATGTCGTGCTAGGAGGAACGTAGGTCTCACGCTGTTCTTAAGACTGGGGGTTTCACGTTGTTGTTGGGCGGCCTCCCCTCTCCTTCACGCCCTAGCCTCCCGCCCAGCCGTCCAGGGGAGCAGGATGTGGGGTATGAGGGGAGGTGAGGGTGGTAAGGTCGGGACTACTTGATCCGTAGAGTTGCATTGGTCCTCTCAAGGGTAGATTCGAGGACTGTTGAAGGTGTTGGAAGGTCTTTGTGATCGATACTCTATCCTCGTCTATTGAGGTCGAGATTGCATTTGTTTTTCGTTTATATTCATGGAGTATTGATTTCCATTGACTGTACATGCATTGAGATCCTTCAGACACCCGCCATGACGCTGCAAAACAAATGACAGTCTGTTAGAAGAGTAAACAACACCTGAAGACATTGAAGGAAGTTGAAGAATGAGAAATTATTGTTCAGGAATGGAAATAATGTAATGAATGGTGATAGAAAAAAGACGAGATAACTGTCAGTGAAGAAAATAAGACAAAGAAATAAAAAAAAATAACAGCAACAAAAACAACGAAGAAAGTAAATAATAAATGACAAACAATTACAAAAACAAGACTAAAAGAAAAAAATCAACGAAGGAAGAAAACAACAAAAAAAAACTCAAAAAAACAAAATAACAAATGACAATCAACAAAACAAAAGAAGGTAAACAACAGTCTGTAACCAAGGTAAACAAAGTGAGATCCGCCTGAGCTTCCCTTCCCCTTACGAGGCCACCACCACCACCACCACCACCACCACCACCACCACCACCACCACCACCACCACCAGAGGGCAATGTGGCACTGACGTCCTCTCAAGGGAGTCAGGGGCGCCATTCTACTGACGTGGATGCTAGGTTTCAGATCAACTATTTCCGTATCTTGTTACTTGTGCCTTCCTTACTTCCCCTTCTGTCTACACGTCTACACTTTACTCTCCTTTCTGTCTACTTTCCCTTCTGTCTATACCACCACCACCACCACCACCACCGCCACCACCACCACCACCACCACAGCCGTCCCATTGTTTTGCTTTCTCCTCGCTTAACCTTTTTACTTCTGCCTGACCGTGACCTTCAGGCTTATGTTACACCGCGTCATGGTCAACTACCCCTCACTCTCCCCTCCCTTTACCCTCCCTTACTCCCTCCCCTTACCCTCCCTTTACCCTCCCTTACCCTCCCTTTCCTTCACTCTCCCTCCCGTTACCCTCCCATTACCCTCCCCTCACTCTCTCCTCCCTTTCTCTTGCTTTCCCCCTCCTCCATCTATCTGTTTCTCTCCAAACCCTTCCCCTCCCCTCACTCTCCCCTCTCCTTACCCTCCCCTTCCCCTCCTCCATCCATCTTTTCTCTCCTTCCTCTTCTTCCTCCTCCTCCACTGCTTTAGTTACTCTTTTTTGCTTTTCTTCTTAATCTTCCCTCCTCCTCTTCCACCCGCCCCTCCTCCTCCTCCTCCTCCTCCTCCTCCTCCTCCTCCTCCTCCTCCTCCTCCTCCTCCTCCTCCTCCTCCTCCTCGTGTGCAGACTGCGCCACTGTGTGTATATAAATAAAAGACAACAATAAATGCCTTAACCCACCACGGACAAAAGTAACAACAACAGCAACAACAACAACGACGACGATGATGATGATGATGATGATGATGATGATGATGATGATGATGATGATGATATAAGTAATGATAATAACAATAATGACTTACTACTACTACTACTACTACTACTACTACTACTACTACTACTACTACTACTACTACTATTACTACTATTACTACTACTATTACAACAATGAATAGATTAAACAAAAAAACTTTTCATTAAACTTTCAACTCCAGAACAACTTTTTCAATTCACAAAGTGACTTGGAAACAAAAGAGCATCGTGAAGCGAATAGTTTTAATAGACTTAATTATTCTCTTTCCTCTTTAAGGTTATTTGCTGCCTAGTGTTCATTAAATTCTTACCTTCATTTCAAACTTATTCATTATTTAAAATCATTTGTGTTTTAGGTTAAAGGAAGGAATGAACTAAAAATGTATTATGTCTAGCCTAGTAATTTGCCCAAAAGCCTATTATTTTGCTCAAAAGCCTAGTACTAATTGATTTTCTTTCCTTGAGTAGTAGTAGTAGTAGTAGTAGTAGTAGTAGTAGTAGTAATAGTAGTAGTAGTAGTAGTAGTAATAGTAGTAATAATATTAATATATTTTTACGGTGGTTATCAATTTCTTTTGTAATTTTTTGTTATTGATAAAAAAACACTTCCATTCTCTTTTAAAAAACGTAAAAAAAAAGAAGTAAATACTGATTCTATAGTAATAACGTTATTGCCTTTTTATTTATTACTGAAAGACGTCAATAGACGAGGCTATTATACCATAACATTTTCAAAAGATACAATACCTACATAACATTTTCTATTTAATTATTTGTCAACACAAAAACAAACTAAAAACTAAAATAAACAAAATATAAAGAGAATATTAACGTGATATTAAATATACTGATAAACTTTATTTTTGATTATTGATGATTGTATTATAATGTTCGATAATGATTTGTAAAGATGTTATCCCGAAGATATTGTAGCGTCGTCACGTGACTCACGTCGCGGCGTCAGTGCAGCGTTAGTTTAAGAGAGGACAGGTGTGCGTCACCTGCTCTCCTTGCTAATTACCTTCTCTTACCTGTAATTAAAGGTATATATATGTTATATTAATATTTAGTGTTTTAATGATGATAATTATTGTTTTTATGTTGATTTTGTGATTATTAATGATATTTTGTTAATTTGTCTTCTATTACAGATACAACAATAACTACTATTGCTGCTGCTGCTGCTACTATTGTGGTTACTGTTTTGGTCGCTGGATGTAAAGGTAAATGGAACTTTATATTATTATTTCTATTTGTTTATTTACATATTTGTTGTGTTGTGTTGTGTTGTATGTGTTCTTCAGCATGGTCTGGAGGATCACGCGCTGGACTCGTGATAGTCAGTCATCACCCTCCCCGAAGGAACTCAGAGCTCAGAGAGACGGATCTGTGGGTGAGGCTGAGACCTCCCACACACACACACACACACACACCTTTCCCCTTGCACACACACACACACACACACACACACACACACACACACACACACACACACACACACACACACACACACACACGCCCATCCCCGTGCTCAAGGCGGAACACTACCCATCACCTGGCAGGGAAGCATCATTAGCAATCTGAGCGGGGTTCGAACCAACGCCTTGCCGGTTGTCAACACTTCAAAACTAACTCAAAACTATAAAAAAACTAAATTATAAAGAGAATATTAACGTGATACTAATATACTAATGAACTCTATTTTGTATTATTGATGATTGTAAGAGAGAACAGCTGTGCGTCACCTGCTCTCCTTTGCTACTTACCTTCCCTTACCTGTAATTAAAGGTATATTAATATTTAGTGTTTTAATGATGAATATTATTGTTTTTATATTGATTTTGTGATTATTAATGTGTTTTTTGTTCATTTGTTTTCTCTTACAGATACTACTACTACTACTACTACTACTACTACTACTACTACTACTACTACTACTACTACTACTACTACTACTACTACTGTGGTTACTATGTTCGTCGCTGGATGTAAAGGTAAATGGAAGTTTGTATTATTATTTTTATTGACTTATTTATTTATTTGTTGTGTGTGTGTGTGTGTGTGTGTGTGTGTGTGTGTGTGTGTGTGCTTATATAAGAGAGGAAATACAAAAAAAAAAGAAATGAAATACCCAAGACAGTTTTCCTTTTATTAAGAAAAATGAAAGAAAAACAATAAGAACAATAATAATAATGATAATAATAATAATAATAATAATAATAATAATAATAATAATAATGATAATAACAACAATAACAAAGTTTGGGAGATAAAAAAAAAAAATAAAATAAAATAAACACACAACCAAGAGCTGACCTTTTTTAAACCATGACCTTGACCTTGACCTTTGACCTCTGACCTTGACTTTGACCTTCACCCCCCCTCATCCCCCCCCTCCACCCACCCACCTCCAGGCGACAACAACAACAACAACAGCAACAACAACAGACAGACAGACATACAGACATCATCCGGTCATTTTGGGGGGGGGGATTTAAGGGGTTGATAAAGGGGGGGGGGCGGGTTTAAGGGGTTGAATTAAGGGGGTTGGATCGCGCGCACTGATAAGCCGCCATATTGGAGGTGGTGGTGGTGGTGGTGGTGGTGAGAGAGAGAGAGAGAGAGAGAGAGAGAGAGAGAGAGAGAGAGAGAGAGAGAGAGAGAGAGAGAGAGAGAGAGAGAGAGAGAGAGAGATTAATAACCATACATAGCTAACTTTCTCTATGCATAAATAAATAAATAAACTTAGTCGTTTAGCTAGAAAAAAAAACAAATAAAAAAAAAGTTCGTAAATGACCTCAACTTACTTAACCTCAACGCGAAATAAAAACGTATATTCTACTAAACATTAATTTCAAAACCAACCGGAACAATATTTTTGAATCTATACAAATAAATGCAAACCAATACACTGCAGAACACGAACAGAACAGAACAGGAACAGAACACGTCACTAAAACCACCTCCTCTTGTACGTATACGTGTCTGATACAAGTAGATCGTAAACCATTATATACCTGACCCAAACAGGTATGAAGTATAAGTGACAAAATACTTTAATCACCAATCCAGGTATTTAAGTTTATCCATAAAGATGCAACGTATACCTTTAATTAATCGAACCAGGTATCATATTATTATTCAATCTTATCTACCTTTACTTAATCGATGTAGGTAGACAGGTATCGTTAATTAACACCTTGAGGATGTTATAGTATCAGTATAACATTATCTAAACATTTTATCATTATATTTCCACGTCATTTTAAACTTCAAATCCAACTCAAGTATTATTTCTATTATTTTTTCGATTTTAGTGCTTTTTCCCCTTTTATTAATGGATCTAAGGTGTGTGTGGGTGTGTGTGTGTGTGTGTGTGTGTGTGTGTGTGTGTGTGTGTGTGTGTGTGTGTGTGTGTGTGTGTGTGTGGGTCGTGAGTCGTGATGGTTAAAGGTTGAGGTTATTATGCACGTATATACACACCTAATTAAACCTTCCTTTCGTCCCTCACTGAGAACAAACAGACGAGTAGATAAACAACCTTACTTAGTCCACATTGTTTTAGTTTTCCTCGAGGACATTCCAACCCCACACACACACTCTCCTTTTTTTTTTTAACCTTTTAGAAATCAACATCGAAATGACTGGAATTGAGGCAAGGGTTAGGTTAGATTAGGTTAAGTTAGGTTAGGTTAGGTTAGGTTAGGTTAGGTTAGGTTAGGTTAGGTTAGGTTAGGTTAGGTTAGGTTAAGTTAGGTTAGGTTAGGTTAGGTTAGGTTAGGTTAGGTTAGGTTAAGTTAGGTTAGGTTAAGTTAGGTTAGGTTAGGTTAGGTTAGGTTAGGTTAGGTTAGGTTAAAAAAGGGTACGTTTCTTAGTAAAGCTCATTATAAAACGAACATTGAACAGTAAACAGGTTAGGTTAGGTTAGGTTAGGTTAGGTTAGGTTATGCTAGACCGGTTCAAAAAAGTGTACGTCTCTTAGTAAACCTCATTATAAAAGGAACACTTAACAGTAAACAGGAGGATCAACAGGACCTTGTTTCTATCACTCGAGGCCCTGAATGAATAAAAACAGTACACCAAAAAACGGACTTATTACCACCTGTTATTATTATGCACATCCGGTGTCTGTATATCTGTATGTATAAAAGGTATCTAATGCAAATAGAAAGGGACAATGAATGCAAGGGAGGGAGAGGGGAAGGGATGGTTATGGTGGTGGTCTCGTATGCCTTTGATGATTATTTTACACCTGGCAGGGCGGGACAGGAAGGGGGGTGGGTGGGGGGTAGGGAGGATACACCCAGCAATGTCACCACCCATATTTAACACTTAAAACGCTTATGTTGCTACACTAAAACGTTGATTGTAAAGGAAACATCAATGAACGTAAAGGAATGTGTTATGGTTTCAAAAATTGACTCGGCCGTTATAGTATCGTACCCACAGCGAAGTATTGTCGTACACGGGTTGTCATTGTTGATATAGTTGTTTATTTTGGGTATTATCGCACACGTACACACACATATACGCACATGTCGGTTGCCACTTATCATTTGTGTGTATGTATGTACGTCAACGTGTTGCCATAAGTACGATAACATCTATAAAGTGTGCATAAGATGGACTCGAGTGGATTGGAAATGTATTATCGTACATATTAAGACACAAACGTACGTCATTCTTTGCTTGCTCTCGTATCTGTTCACCTCGCTTCGCCTTCGTACTTGTTGCTAATAATTATCGTACACTTCAAGAGGTTGTTAGTAAATGAGGCACAAAGAAAATATTATAGATTATTGAACCAAAAAGAAAGGAAGATAAGAATAAGATATAGGGAAAATCTCTCTCTCTCTCTCTCTCTCTCTCTCTCTCTCTCTCTCTCTCTCTCTCTCTCTCTCTCTCTCTCTCTCTCTCTCTCTCTCTCTCTCTCTCTCTCTCTCTCTCTCTCTCTCTATGGGTGAAGGTCAGGTCAGTTTGCCTACAATATACACCTTTATGACCAACAATAAATATAATGATGTTCTTTTGTTTGTTCTTGCTGCTGGGTGACGCTGCGCTGCTCTGCTCATCTGTTTCACTCATTCCCTCGCCTGCTTCACTGCTTCACTGTGAGGCTTCGTTGGTGATTCGCACTTGTTTCACTCGAGTCATAATCCTTCAAAAAAAACCGGTTCCTTAAGGTTTCTGACTCTGGTTCATTCAATGGTTCACTTGGGGTTCGATCCGAGTTTCACTGAGTCGACGAACCACTCACTCGCTGGTCCATTCACGAACACAACAAACAAATGAAGGAAGACAGGAGACAGGCGTCTACAAGTATACAAATTACTAAACACAGTTCGTATTTTTTGAGCTGAGGGGAGGGTGGGGGGGCTGGGGGCTGGGGGGGGGGTAGGATGAGGGAAACAACTATTAAATTTTGAGTTTATGTCCCGAAAGAAAGGCTGAAGGGACGGGGGGAAGGGAAGGGAAGGGGATCAGGGAAGGGAAGGGAAGGGAGGGTTAAGGGGATGAGGAAGAGAAATCGAAGACTTAGGTTGAATATTTGGCACCTTCAAGTTTACCTTCTCCTTGCCGCCCTTACTGAAGGTTAGAAAAACATCATAACTGTACACTCATAACACATCCATCACTGTATGCCGGCGTACACACACACACACACACACACACACACACACACACACACACACACACACACCAAAATTCACATACACGACTCCTTATATATAGATTTCTAAATACATGTACACAAGGTTTCTTTCTCTCTTAGTTTGTCTTTCTTTCTAACATTCTTCCTCATAGTAAGCACACTGCGTTAGGGATCTATAGAAGAGGACTCTCTATATGCATATAAAAAAGCGCGGAATGCGTAGTGGTGAGCGTAGTGGTTCAGTAAGGCGTATAAAGAGCTTCAATTAAGAGGGACATCGCCTCTCTGTGTGTGTCTGTGTGTGTTTGTGTGTGTGTGTGTGTGTGTGTGTGTGTGTGTGTGTGTGTGTGTGTGTGTGTGTGTGTGTGAGGGTGGTGTAGTGGTGATGAGTGGGTGTGAGTGGCAGTGACGAGGGCGTTGTGTGGGTAGTAGTAGTAGTAGTAGTAGTAGTAGTGGTGTAGGTGAGGGCGTGAAGGGGTAGAGGGTGTAGGAAGGTGTGGTGGTGAGGGTGGTGTTAGTGATGGTGGTGGTGGAATGGCTTGTGTTGGGCAGGGTCCTGCTGCTGCGACTGTTGCTGCTGCTGTTGTTGTTGCTGCTGCTGCTGCTGGTGTTGGAGGTGGTGGTGTAGGTTGTGGTGGTGGTGGGGGTCGTAGTGGTGGGTGGTGGTGAGGTGCTGGGGGTGCGGGGGGTGCTGGTGTTGCAGGTGGTGCTGCAGTTCAGTGGTGGTGCCCTCCCGTCCCCGCCTGATGGCCAGCACCTCCCGCCGGATCATGCGGCCAACCTCCTGCGGCGTGAGGTAGTCTGAACCCTCGCAGTAGGAAGTCTTGCGGCTGCTCGGGGCACTCTTGAAGCCACACCCCTTGTACACGTCCTTGTCCTCGTCCGAGGTGGTGTAGATCCCCGGGAACTCCGTGTGCAGCACTGACTGGATGTCGTCCATGGTCATGTACTCGTGCTCCTCAGGCGGCTGTGGCTGCGGCTCGTGCTCGGGCTGGCAGTCATGGTGAGTCACGGTGCAGCCCGGGCACTCCGGAGCATCGCAGGGCCGCTGGAAGGACCGGATCTCACCCATGGAAAGGTAGCCGCCGCTGTCCCGCCGACCCTCGCTGGTGGAGGCGTTGGAGATCCTCCTGAAGGCGCCGCGCACCTCCTCCATGGACATGTAGTCTGGGTCGTGGGTCGGGAGGTTGGCGTAGTGAGGTTCGTGCGGGGCTGGCGGCGGCG
>JAPQNM010000024.1:6949677-6962177 GCA_029783475.1 Metacarcinus magister
TAAATACTGAATTTTACTTTTTTTAAAAATTACTTTCTTCCCCGTTTTCTCGAAAGCTATTAGAGATATTGGAAATATCATTGCATCATCTGATACACCTAATTCAACTTTACAACTGATATTATGAATATTTGTTCTATGACTAATAATTACGCAGTAAAATAAAACCGTATTTTTATATAAAAACATGACTTTCCTCGTCATTTTCTTAAAAACTATTAGAGATATTGGAAATATAATTGCAGCATTTGATAGACCTAATTAAACTGTACAACTGATATTATGAATATTTGTTCTATGACTAATAATTACGCAGTAAAATGAAACTTAATATTTATTTAAAAACATGACTTTCCTCCTCATTTTCTCGAAAGCTATTAGAGATATTTGAAATATCATTGCAGCATCTGATACACCTAATTAAACTGTACAACGCTTATTATAAATATTTGTTCTATGACTAATAATTACTCAGTAAAATGAAACTTAATATTTTTATATAAACATAACTTTTCTCCTCATTTCCTCGAAAGCTATTACAGATATTGGAAATATCATTGCAGCATCTGAAACACCTAATTAAACTGTACAACTGTTTATTATTAATATTTGTTCTATGACTAATAATTACGCAGTAAAATGAAACTTAATATTTTATAAAAACATGAATTTCCTCCTCATTTTCTCGAAAGCTATTAGAGATATTGGAAATATCATTGCAGCATCTGATAGACCTAATTAAACTGTAAAACTGAAATTATGAATATTTGTTCTATGACTAATAATTACGCAGTAAAATGAAACTTAATATTTATATAAAAACATGACTTTCCTCCTCATTTTCCCGAAAGCTATTAAAAATATTGGAAATATCATTGCAGCATCTGATACACCTAATTAAACTGTACAACTGTAATTATGAATATTTGTTTTATGACTAATAATTACGCAGTAAAATGAAACTTAATATTTATATAAAAACATGACTTTCCTTCTCATTTTCCGAAAGCTATTAGAGATATTGGAAATATCATTGCAGCATCTGATACACCTCATTAAACTGTACAACTGTCATTATGAATATTTGTTCCATGACTAATAATTACGTAGTAAAATGAAACTTAATATTTATATATAAACATGATTTTCCTCCTCATTTTCCCGAAAGCTATTAGAGATATTGGAAATATCATTGCAGCATCTGATTCACCTAATTAAACTGTAAAACTGATATTATGAATATTTGTTCTATGATTAATAATTACGCAGTAAAATTAAACTTAATATATATTAAAAAACATGACTTTCCTCCTAATTTTCTCGAAAGCTATTAGAGATATTGGAAATATCATTGCAGCATCTGATACACCTAATTAAACTGTAAAACTGATATTATGAATATTTGTTCTATGGCTAATAATTACGCAGTAAAATGAAACTTAATATTTATATAAAAACTTGACTTTCCTCCTCATTTTCTCGAAAGCTATTAGAGATATTGGAAATATCATTGCAGCATCTGATACAACTAATTAAACTGTACAACTCACCTTATGAATATTTGTTCTATGACTAATAATTACGCAGTAAAATGAAACTTAATTTTTATATAAAAACATGACTTTCCTCCTCATTTTCTTGAAAGCTATTAGAGATATTGGAAATATCATTGCAGCATCTGATAGACCTAATTAAAATCTAGTACTGTCATTATGAATATTTTCACTAGTACTAATAAATACTGAATTTTACTTTTTTTTGAATTACTTTCTTCCTCGTTTTCTCGAAAGCTATTAGAGATATTGGAAATATCATTGCATCATCTGATACACCTATTTCAACTGTACAACTGATATTATGAATATTGGTTCTATGACTAATAATTACGCAGTAAAAAAAAACCGTATTTTTATATAAAAACATGACTTTCCTCGCCATTTTCTTAAAAGCTATTAGAGATATTGGAAATATAATTGCAGCATTTGATAGACCTAATTAAACTGTACAACTGATATTATGAATATTTGTTCTATGACTAATAGTTACGCAGTAAAATGAAACTTAATATTTATTTAAAAACATGACTTTCCTCCTCATTTTCTCGAAAGCTATTAGAGATATTTGAAATATCATTGCAGCATCTGATACACCTAATTAAACTGTACAACGCTTATTATAAATATTTGTTCTATGACTAATAATTACTCAGTAAAATGAAACTTAATATTTTTATATAAACATAACTTTTCTCCTCATTTCCTCGAAAGCTATTACAGATATTGGAAATATCATTGCAGCATCTGAAACACCTAATTAAACTGTACAACTTTTATTATTAATATTTGTTCTATGACTAATAATTACGCAGTAAAATGAAACTTAATATTTTTATAAAAACATGAATTTCCTCCTCATTTTCTCGAAAGCTATTAGAGATATTGGAAATATCATTGCAGCATCTGATAGACCTAATTAAACTGTAAAACTGAAATTATGAATATTTGTTCTATGACTAATAATTACGCAGTAAAATGAAACTTAATATTTATATAAAAACATGACTTTCCTCCTCATTTTCCCGAAAGCTATTAAAAATATTGGAAATATCATTGCAGCATCTGATACACCTAATTAAACTGTACAACTGTAATTATGAATATTTGTTTTATGACTAATAATTACGCAGTAAAATGAAACTTAATATTTATATAAAAACATGACTTTCCTTCTCATTTTCCGAAAGCTATTAGAGATATTGGAAATATCATTGCAGCATCTGATACACCTCATTAAACTGTACAACTGTCATTATGAATATTTGTTCTATGACTAATAATTACGTAGTAAAATGAAACTTAATATTTATATATAAACATGACTTTCCTCCTCATTTTCCCGAAAGCTATTAGAGATATTGGAAATATCATTGCAGCATCTGATTCACCTAATTAAACTGTAAAACTGATATTATGAATATTTGTTCTATGATTAATAATTACGCAGTAAAATTAAACTTAATATATATTAAAAAACATGACTTTCCTCCTAATTTTCTCGAAAGCTATTAGAGATATTGGAAATATCATTGCAGCATCTGATACACCTAATTAAACTGTAAAACTGATATTATGAATATTTGTTCTATGGCTAATAATTACGCAGTAAAATGAAACTTAATATTTATATAAAAACTTGACTTTCCTCCTCATTTTCTCGAAAGCTATTAGAGATATTGGAAATATCATTGCAGCATCTGATACAACTAATTAAACTGTACAACTCACCTTATGAATATTTGTTCTATGACTAATAATTACGCAGTAAAATGAAACTTAATTTTTATATAAAAACATGACTTTCCTCCTCATTTTCTTGAAAGCTATTAGAGATATTGGAAATATCATTGCAGCATCTGATAGACCTAATTAAAATCTAGTACTGTCATTATGAATATTTTCACTAGTACTAATAAATACTGAATTTTACTTTTTTTTGAATTACTTTCTTCCTCGTTTTCTCGAAAGCTATTAGAGATATTGGAAATATCATTGCATCATCTGATACACCTATTTCAACTGTACAACTGATATTATGAATATTGGTTCTATGACTAATAATTACGCAGTAAAAAAAAACCGTATTCTTATATAAAAACATGACTTTCCTCGCCATTTTCTTAAAAGCTATTAGAGATATTGGAAATATAATTGCAGCATTTGATAGACCTAATTAAACTGTACAACTGATATTATGAATATTTGTTCTATGACTAATAATTACGCAGTAAAATGAAACTTAATATTTATTTAAAAACATGACTTTCCTCCTCATTTTCTCGAAAGCTATTAGAGATATTTGGAAATATCATTGCAGCATCTGATACACCTAATTAAACTGTACAAACTGATATTATGAATATTTGTTCTATGACTAATAATTACGCAGTAAAATGAAACTTAATATTTATTAAAAACATGACTTTCCTCCTCATTTTCTCGAAAGCTATTAGAGATATTGGAAATATCATTGCAGCATCTGATACACCTAATTAAACTGTACAAACTGATATTATGAATATTTGTTCTATGGCTAATAATTACGCAGTAAAATGAAACTTAATATTTATATAAAAACATGACTTTCCTCCTCATTTTCTCGAAAGCTATTAGAGATATTGGAAATATCATTGCAGCATCTGATACAACTAATTAAACTGTACAACTGTCATTATGAATATTTGTTCTATGACTAATAATTACGCAGTAAAATGAAACTTAATTTTATATAAAAACATGACTTTCCTCCTCATTTTCTCGAAAGCTATTAGAGATATTGGAAATATCATTGCAGCATCTGATAGACCTAATTAAAATCTAGTACTGTCATTATGAATATTTTCACTAGTACTAATAAATACTGAATTTTACTTTTTTTTGAATTACTTTCTTCCTCGTTTTCTCGAAAGCTATTAGAGATATTGGAAATATCATTGCATCATCTGATACACCTATTTCAACTGTACAACTGATATTATGAATATTTGTTCTATGACTAATAATTACGCAGTAAAATAAAAACCGTATTTTTATATAAAACATGACTTTCCTCGTCATTTTCTTGAAAGCTATTAGAGATATTGGAAATATAATTGCAGCATCTGATAGACCTAATTAAACTGTACAACTGATATTATGAATATTTGTTCTATGACTAATAATTACGCAGTAAAATGAAACTTAATATTTATTTAAAAACATGACTTTCCTCCTCATTTTCTCGAAAGCTATTAGAGATATTGGAAATATCATTGCAGCATCTGATACACCTAATTAAACTGTACAACGCTTATTATAAATATTTGTTCTATGACTAATAATTACTCAGTAAAATGAAACTTAATATTTTATATAAACATAACTTTTCTCCTCATTTCCTCGAAAGCTATTAGAGATATTGGAAATATCATTGCAGCATCTGATACACCTAATTAAACTGTACAACTGTTTATTATTAATATTTGTTCTATGACTAATAATTACGCAGTAAAATGAAACTTAATATTTATATAAAAACATGAATTTCCTCCTCATTTTCTCGAAAGCTATTAGAGATATTGGAAATATCATTGCAGCATCTGATAGACCTAATTAAACTGTAAAACTGAAATTATGAATATTTGTTCTATGACTAATAATTACGCAGTAAAATGAAACTTAATATTTATATAAAAACATGACTTTCCTCCTCATTTTCCCGAAAGCTATTAAAGATATTGGAAATATCATTGCAGCATCTGATACACCTAATTAAACTGTACAACTGTAATTATGAATATTTGTTTTATGACTAATAATTACGCAGTAAAATGAAACTTAATATTTATATAAAAACATGACTTTCCTTCTCATTTTCCGAAAGCTATTAGAGATATTGGAAATATCATTGCAGCATCTGATACACCTCATTAAACTGTACAACTGTCATTATGAATATTTGTTCTATGACTAATAATTACGTAGTAAAATGAAACTTAATATTTATATATAAACATGACTTTCCTCCTCATTTTCCCGAAAGCTATTAGAGATATTGGAAATATCATTGCAGCATCTGATTCACCTAATTAAACTGTAAAACTGATATTATGAATATTTGTTCTATGACTAATAATTACGCAGTAAAATTAAACTTAATATTTATTAAAAAACATGACTTTCCTCCTAATTTTCTCGAAAGCTATTAGAGATATTGGAAATATCATTGCAGCATCTGATACACCTAATTAAACTGTACAAACTGATATTATGAATATTTGTTCTATGGCTAATAATTACGCAGTAAAATGAAACTTAATATTTATATAAAAACTGACTTTCCTCCTCATTTTCTCGAAAGCTATTAGAGATATTGGAAATATCATTGCAGCATCTGATACAACTAATTAAACTGTACAACTCTCATTATGAATATTTGTTCTATGACTAATAATTACGCAGTAAAATGAAACTTAATTTTTATATAAAAACATGACTTTCCTCCTCATTTTCTCGAAAGCTATTAGAGATATTGGAAATATCATTGCAGCATCTGATAGACCTAATTAAAATCTAGTACTGTCATTATGAATATTTTCACTAGTACTAATAAATACTGAATTTTACTTTTTTTTGAATTACTTTCTTCCTCGTTTTCTCGAAAGCTATTAGAGATATTGGAAATATCATTGCATCATCTGATACACCTAATTCAACTGTACAACTGATATTATGAATATTTGTTCTATGACTAATAATTACGCAGTAAAATAAAAACCGTATTTTTATATAAAAACATGACTTTCCTCGTCATTTTCTGAAAAGCTATTAGAGATATTGGAAATATAATTGCAGCATCTGATAGACCTAATTAAACTGTACAACTGATATTATGAATATTTGTTCTATGACTAATAATTACGCAGTAAAATGAAACTTAATATTTATTTAAAAACATGACTTTCCTCCTCATTTTCTCGAAAGCTATTAGAGATATTGGAAATATCATTGCAGCATCTGATACACCTAATTAAACTGTACAACGCTTATTATAAATATTTGTTCTATGACTAATAATTACTCAGTAAAATGAAACTTAATATTTTTATATAAACATAACTTTTCTCCTCATTTCCTCGAAAGCTATTACAGATATTGGAAATATCATTGCAGCATCTGAAACACCTAATTAAACTGTACAAACTTTTATTATTAATATTTGTTCTATGACTAATAATTACGCAGTAAAATGAAACTTAATATTTATATAAAAACATGAATTTCCTCCTCATTTTCTCGAAAGCTATTAGAGATATTGGAAATATCATTGCAGCATCTGATAGACCTAATTAAACTGTAAAACTGAAATTATGAATATTTGTTCTATGACTAATAATTACGCAGTAAAATGAAACTTAATATTTATATAAAAACATGACTTTCCTCCTCATTTTCCCGAAAGCTATTAAAAATATTGGAAATATCATTGCAGCATCTGATACACCTAATTAAACTGTACAACTGTAATTATGAATATTTGTTTTATGACTAATAATTACGCAGTAAAATGAAACTTAATATTTATATAAAAACATGACTTTCCTTCTCATTTTCCGAAAGCTATTAGAGATATTGGAAATATCATTGCAGCATCTGATACACCTCATTAAACTGTACAACTGTCATTATGAATATTTGTTCTATGACTAATAATTACGTAGTAAAATGAAACTTAATATTTATATATAAACATGACTTTCCTCCTCATTTTCCCGAAAGCTATTAGAGATATTGGAAATATCATTGCAGCATCTGATTCACCTAATTAAACTGTAAAACTGATATTATGAATATTTGTTCTATGATTAATAATTACGCAGTAAAATTAAACTTAATATATATTAAAAAACATGACTTTCCTCCTAATTTTCTCGAAAGCTATTAGAGATATTGGAAATATCATTGCAGCATCTGATACACCTAATTAAACTGTACAAACTGATATTATGAATATTTGTTCTATGGCTAATAATTACGCAGTAAAATGAAACTTAATATTTATATAAAAACTTGACTTTCCTCCTCATTTTCTCGAAAGCTATTAGAGATATTGGAAATATCATTGCAGCATCTGATACAACTAATTAAACTGTACAACTCACCTTATGAATATTTGTTCTATGACTAATAATTACGCAGTAAAATGAAACTTAATTTTTATATAAAAACATGACTTTCCTCCTCATTTTCTTGAAAGCTATTAGAGATATTGGAAATATCATTGCAGCATCTGATAGACCTAATTAAAATCTAGTACTGTCATTATGAATATTTTCACTAGTACTAATAAATACTGAATTTTACTTTTTTTGAATTACTTTCTTCCTCGTTTTCTCGAAAGCTATTAGAGATATTGGAAATATCATTGCATCATCTGATACACCTATTTCAACTGTACAACTGATATTATGAATATTGGTTCTATGACTAATAATTACGCAGTAAAAAAAAACCGTATTTCTTATATAAAAACATGACTTTCCTCGCCATTTTCTTAAAAGCTATTAGAGATATTGGAAATATAATTGCAGCATTTGATAGACCTAATTAAACTGTACAACTGATATTATGAATATTTGTTCTATGACTAATAATTACGCAGTAAAATGAAACTTAATATTTATTTAAAAACATGACTTTCCTCCTCATTTTCTCGAAAGCTATTAGAGATATTTGAAATATCATTGCAGCATCTGATACACCTAATTAAACTGTACAACGCTTATTATAAATATTTGTTCTATGACTAATAATTACTCAGTAAAATGAAACTTAATATTTTTATATAAACATAACTTTTCTCCTCATTTCCTCGAAAGCTATTACAGATATTGGAAATATCATTGCAGCATCTGAAACACCTAATTAAACTGTACAACTTTTATTATTAATATTTGTTCTATGACTAATAATTACGCAGTAAAATGAAACTTAATATTTATATAAAAACATGAATTTCCTCCTCATTTTCTCGAAAGCTATTAGAGATATTGGAAATATCATTGCAGCATCTGATAGACCTAATTAAACTGTAAAACTGAAATTATGAATATTTGTTCTATGACTAATAATTACGCAGTAAAATGAAACTTAATATTTATATAAAAACATGACTTTCCTCCTCATTTTCCCGAAAGCTATTAAAAATATTGGAAATATCATTGCAGCATCTGATACACCTAATTAAACTGTACAACTGTAATTATGAATATTTGTTTTATGACTAATAATTACGCAGTAAAATGAAACTTAATATTTATATAAAAACATGACTTTCCTTCTCATTTTCCGAAAGCTATTAGAGATATTGGAAATATCATTGCAGCATCTGATACACCTCATTAAACTGTACAACTGTCATTATGAATATTTGTTCTATGACTAATAATTACGTAGTAAAATGAAACTTAATATTTATATATAAACATGACTTTCCTCCTCATTTTCCCGAAAGCTATTAGAGATATTGGAAATATCATTGCAGCATCTGATTCACCTAATTAAACTGTAAAACTGATATTATGAATATTTGTTCTATGATTAATAATTACGCAGTAAAATTAAACTTAATATATATTAAAAAACATGACTTTCCTCCTAATTTTCTCGAAAGCTATTAGAGATATTGGAAATATCATTGCAGCATCTGATACACCTAATTAAACTGTAAAACTGATATTATGAATATTTGTTCTATGGCTAATAATTACGCAGTAAAATGAAACTTAATATTTATATAAAAACTTGACTTTCCTCCTCATTTTCTCGAAAGCTATTAGAGATATTGGAAATATCATTGCAGCATCTGATACAACTAATTAAACTGTACAACTCTCCTTATGAATATTTGTTCTATGACTAATAATTACGCAGTAAAATGAAACTTAATTTTTATATAAAAACATGACTTTCCTCCTCATTTTCTTGAAAGCTATTAGAGATATTGGAAATATCATTGCAGCATCTGATAGACCTAATTAAAATCTAGTACTGTCATTATGAATATTTTCACTAGTACTAATAAATACTGAATTTTACTTTTTTTGAATTACTTTCTTCCTCGTTTTCTCGAAAGCTATTAGAGATATTGGAAATATCATTGCATCATCTGATACACCTATTTCAACTGTACAACTGATATTATGAATATTGGTTCTATGACTAATAATTACGCAGTAAAAAAAAACCGTATTTTTATATAAAAACATGACTTTCCTCGCCATTTTCTTAAAAGCTATTAGAGATATTGGAAATATAATTGCAGCATTTGATAGACCTAATTAAACTGTACAACTGATATTATGAATATTTGTTCTATGACTAATAATTACGCAGTAAAATGAAACTTAATATTTATTTAAAAACATGACTTTCCTCCTCATTTTCTCGAAAGCTATTAGAGATATTTGAAATATCATTGCAGCATCTGATACACCTAATTAAACTGTACAACGCTTATTATAAATATTTGTTCTATGACTAATAATTACTCAGTAAAATGAAACTTAATATTTTTATATAAACATAACTTTTCTCCTCATTTTCCTCGAAAGCTATTACAGATATTGGAAATATCATTGCAGCATCTGAAACACCTAATTAAACTGTACAACTTTTATTATTAATATTTGTTCTATGACTAATAATTACGCAGTAAAATGAAACTTAATATTTATATAAAAACATGAATTTCCTCCTCATTTTCTCGAAAGCTATTAGAGATATTGGAAATATCATTGCAGCATCTGATAGACCTAATTAAACTGTAAAACTGAAATTATGAATATTTGTTCTATGACTAATAATTACGCAGTAAAATGAAACTTAATATTTATATAAAAACATGACTTTCCTCCTCATTTTCCCGAAAGCTATTAAAGATATTGGAAATATCATTGCAGCATCTGATACACCTAATTAAACTGTACAACTGTAATTATGAATATTTGTTTTATGACTAATAATTACGCAGTAAAATGAAACTTAATATTTATATAAAAACATGACTTTCCTTCTCATTTTCCGAAAGCTATTAGAGATATTGGAAATATCATTGCAGCATCTGATACACCTCATTAAACTGTACAACTGTCATTATGAATATTTGTTCTATGACTAATAATTACGTAGTAAAATGAAACTTAATATTTATATATAAACATGACTTTCCTCCTCATTTTCCCGAAAGCTATTAGAGATATTGGAAATATCATTGCAGCATCTGATTCACCTAATTAAACTGTAAAACTGATATTATGAATATTTGTTCTATGATTAATAATTACGCAGTAAAATTAAACTTAATATATATTAAAAAACATGACTTTCCTCCTAATTTTCTCGAAAGCTATTAGAGATATTGGAAATATCATTGCAGCATCTGATACACCTAATTAAACTGTAAAACTGATATTATGAATATTTGTTCTATGGCTAATAATTACGCAGTAAAATGAAACTTAATATTTATATAAAAACTTGACTTTCCTCCTCATTTTCTCGAAAGCTATTAGAGATATTGGAAATATCATTGCAGCATCTGATACAACTAATTAAACTGTACAACTCTCCTTATGAATATTTGTTCTATGACTAATAATTACGCAGTAAAATGAAACTTAATTTTTATATAAAAACATGACTTTCCTCCTCATTTTCTTGAAAGCTATTAGAGATATTGGAAATATCATTGCAGCATCTGATAGACCTAATTAAAATCTAGTACTGTCATTATGAATATTTTCACTAGTACTAATAAATACTGAATTTTACTTTTTTTTGAATTACTTTCTTCCTCGTTTTCTCGAAAGCTATTAGAGATATTGGAAATATCATTGCATCATCTGATACACCTATTTCAACTGTACAACTGATATTATGAATATTGGTTCTATGACTAATAATTACGCAGTAAAAAAAAACCGTATTTTTATATAAAAACATGACTTTCCTCGCCATTTTCTTAAAAGCTATTAGAGATATTGGAAATATAATTGCAGCATTTGATAGACCTAATTAAACTGTACAACTGATATTATGAATATTTGTTCTATGACTAATAGTTACGCAGTAAAATGAAACTTAATATTTATTTAAAAACATGACTTTCCTCCTCATTTTCTCGAAAGCTATTAGAGATATTGGAAATATCATTGCAGCATCTGATACACCTAATTAAACTGTACAACGCTTATTATAAATATTTGTTCTATGACTAATAATTACTCAGTAAAATGAAACTTAATATTTTTATATAAACATAACTTTTCTCCTCATTTCCTCGAAAGCTATTACAGATATTGGAAATATCATTGCAGCATCTGAAACACCTAATTAAACTGTACAACTTTTATTATTAATATTTGTTCTATGACTAATAATTACGCAGTAAAATGAAACTTAATATTTTTATAAAAACATGAATTTCCTCCTCATTTTCTCGAAAGCTATTAGAGATATTGGAAATATCATTGCAGCATCTGATAGACCTAATTAAACTGTAAAACTGAAATTATGAATATTTGTTCTATGACTAATAATTACGCAGTAAAATGAAACTTAATATTTATATAAAAACATGACTTTCCTCCTCATTTTCCCGAAAGCTATTAAAAATATTGGAAATATCATTGCAGCATCTGATACACCTAATTAAACTGTACAACTGTAATTATGAATATTTGTTTTATGACTAATAATTACGCAGTAAAATGAAACTTAATATTTATATAAAAACATGACTTTCCTTCTCATTTTCCGAAAGCTATTAGAGATATTGGAAATATCATTGCAGCATCTGATACACCTCATTAAACTGTACAACTGTCATTATGAATATTTGTTCTATGACTAATAATTACGTAGTAAAATTAAACTTAATATTTATATAAAAACATGACTTTCCTC
>JAPQNM010000024.1:6969050-6971550 GCA_029783475.1 Metacarcinus magister
GAATTGAGTGTAAGGTAAGTTCTGAAACACGTGTGAGAGAGAGAGAGAGAGAGTGAGAGGAAGAGAGAGAGAAGAGGAGAGGAGAGAGAGAGAGAGGAGAGAGAGAGATCGAGAGAGAGAGAGAGAGAGAGAGAAGAGAGAGGGGGGTAGAAATTTTTGGGGGTAAGGCACGTGTGGAGAGAAGAGGAGAGAGAAGAGGGAGGGAAACATATGGAGGAAGGGAAAGGGAGAGATGGAGAGAAAAATGCATCAAATCTTGGAGGAAAAAATATGGAGAGAATGACAGAGGGATGGAGGGAGATATGGAGGAAAGTTTATGGAGACACGGTTGAAATGGAGGGAAAAGATGGAGTGAGGAAAAAGTGGAGGTAAGGGAGAGAGAGAGAGGGGGGAGAGAGAAGAGGGGAGAGGAAAGATAGAAAGAGGATTGGAGGGAAGGTCAGGGATGAGAGAAGAAGTCTGAGTTATGGAGGAAAGATGGAGGGAAGATGGAGGGAAGAGAGAGAAAAATACCTCCATTTTTATTTTCTCTCCACTAGTCATCTGTTGTTAATTATATCATGTTCCTTCCTTCTTTCTCTCCATCTTTTCTCTCCTTCCTTCCTTCTCCCTTCTTCATCCCATTTCTTCTTTCCTTCTCCTTTTTATCCTTCTCTCCAGCTATCCCTCCCTTCCTTTTTCTCTTATTCCCTCCCTTCTCTCCCTCTGCCCTCCTTCCCTCCTGCCCTCCTCTTCCCTCTCTCCTCAAATGGTCATGTGACAAGTGCATCTAATTTCCTCTCTCTCTCTCTCTTCTCCTCTCTCTCTCTCTCTCTATCTCTCTCTCTCTCTCTCTCTCTCTCTCTCTCTCTTCTCTCTCTCTCTCTTCTCATTCTTTTATTTTCTGTACATTCTCTAGCTTAATGTTCTTTTTTCCCCTTTTTTTTCCCCTCACCTCTATGAAGGTGAGGGGCTAAGAGCATTGTGGAGAGGGAAAGAAAGGGGAGAAAACACAATAGTGTAGTGTTCACGGGATAGGGAAGCCCTGTGAAGCAAGCAGAGTAGTAAGTAGTTTTACGGAACAGAACCGTAGCGAATGACCGACCGAGCGAAGCAGATCTGAACCCAAAGCGAGAGTCTGAGGGTTCACGTTACACGCCTGATGATGATGAGCATGATGATGACGATGATGGTGAAATGGTACTGGTTATTATTAGTCATCAAGAAACTGAGTCCAGATTCGTGTCGTCATGAGCGCCTGAGAACTCTATGTGTCAATTCATGAGATCGGAGGATGCTTGTATGTCGAATTTTTCATGATGAAATTTTCTCGGTTCACCCCCTTAGGATTTGACAGAAATCATGTTTCTTAAAT
Organism: Metacarcinus magister; assembly: GCA_029783475.1. Lineage (NCBI taxonomy): Eukaryota > Metazoa > Arthropoda > Malacostraca > Decapoda > Cancridae > Metacarcinus > Metacarcinus magister. Next base: position 6,970,405 of record JAPQNM010000024.1, read on the forward strand.
AACTCGAAAATATCGGTGTTTCGTATATTTTTTAAAGGGATAATAAAGATAGAGAGACGACGCCCGCTGCTTATTTGAGCTATAGCGGAATAAATTGGATATAAACATAGAGTAAGAATGGAAAACGTTTCACATTTGTAATTTCCCTAAAATTCAATTATCTCTAAAAATATAGAACGTAGTGGAGAAATTATGATCGTCATTAGATATACATCATCAACTCCATAACTTGCTTATATGCAGTAATCGCGTAGACTAATAATTTCATAGTAAAATGAGCAACAACAAATCCTGTGTCGATCTCAATTCTGGTTCGTGGAAATTTTCGACAGGCCACAAATCGATAAATATATTTCCGTCACAAATACATGAAAAAATTACTGGAATAATAACTGGACATATTATATTTGCAATAATATGTGTTAAGCAAGTCTCCTGTAAAACAATTTGTGCAAGAGCTCAAAACAAGTATCGAAAAGTTAATATTTCTTAATTTCATGAAAAACTATTCAGGGCAAGGAAATATATAGATGAGAATTATCCATTACCTGCATTATTTAAGGGGGATCATCTCTCATACTCACCTAACGTAGTAAAGTGGAGATTAAGAAGAAAAATAATATAAATAAATAGTTCTTATAAATTGTGTTCAAAATTACAATAACAAAGAAAGAAAACAAGAGTGTGGAACGAGAATGTATTTGAAAGACACTACACAAACAACAACAACAACAACAAACAACAAAACAACAACAACAACAAAAAGACAACCCCGCCAGACGGAAGAAACGGGATGTCCACTGTCACTTCGTTTTCTCTCAGCCGAGCACTAACTCAAGAAAACGGTTGCCTCCCACCTAATGAGGAGACGAGAGAGGAAGGATGGATCGAGAAGACATAAGAAAAAGAGGAGAGAGAGAGATTGAGAGAGAGAGAGAGAGATGAGAGAGAGAGAGACGAGACGAGACGACGAGAGAGAGAGAGAGAGAGACGAGAGAGAGATGAGAGAGCAGAGAGAGACGAGAGACGAGACGAGAGAGAGAGATGGGGAAGTCGGTAGAGATTTGATGAGGAAAGACTGACAGACAGCTGAGGAAATGATGGGAGGGAAGGAGGAAGGAGGGGAAGAGGGGAAAGGAGGGAAGG
>JAPQNM010000024.1:6984050-7009050 GCA_029783475.1 Metacarcinus magister
GAAGAAGAAGAGGAGGAAGAAGAAGATATAGGTAAGTGTAGTATTGTATATCTCTAATTAACGTGAATATAAGACAGGTGTGTATCATTACCTTTAATTAGTGGCGTTGCAAAGGTGTCCACAGGTGTTGAAAAGGTGTGTTCAGGTGTGTTCAGGTGTGTTCAGGTGTGTTCAGGTGTGTTAGGGTGTGAATGAAGGTGAGTAAAGGTGAATAAAAGTGAATTAAGGTGTTTGTGTGGTGCCCTTTTCACCTATTTGGTTTTAAAAGGTTGTGGTGTTTCTCTCTCTCTCTCTCTCTCTCTCTCTCTCTCTCTCTCTCTCTCTCTCTCTCTCTCTCTCTCTCTCTCTCTCTCTCTCTCTCTCTCTCTCTCTCTCTCACACACACACACAGGAAAATGAAGCTAAACCGTAACTAAAACACAAGAGAGAGAGAGAGAGAGAGAGAGAGAGAGAGAGAGAGAGAGAGAGAGAGAGAGAGAGAGAGAGAGAGAGAGAGAGAGAGATCTAAATAGAATGCTTGTAGATCAGCGGGTCGAGAAGAGATAATGCTTGCGTGTCTGAGGCTAATTCGTTCCAGTTGCCTGTTAATGCCTGTTACCGAGAGAGAGAGAGAGAGAGAGAGAGAGAGAGAGAGAGAGAGAGAGAGAGAGAGAGAGAGAGAGAGAATGTTACTATCTCTTTCCAAGGATACTACACACAGCAGCCACACGAGGAGGAGAAGGAGGAGAGAGGAGGAGGAGGAGGAGGAGGAGAGGAGGAGGAGGAGGAGAGGAGGAGGAGGAAGAGGAAGCACTTAAGAGTATCCTAAAGTGTCCTTCACAGTGTAAACAAACATCTTTACATCCTTCCCCTTCCCTTCCCTTCCCTTATCTATCCTTCCCTTCCCCTCTTTCCTTCCCCTCTTCCTCCCTCTCTACACTCTCATTTATTAACCTATTTTTCTCCTCCATTCCTCCTTCTTCCCTCCTTCGCTACCTATTTACCCTTAAGAGATTTCCAGAGGTGTTAAAGGCTTCCAGAGGTGTGGTTAAGAATTCCAGAGAAAGTTATGGATTTCCAGAATGGGTTTTGAGGTTTCCAGAATAGGGTTTGGGGTTCCAGAATTAGTTGAGGGTCTTCCAGAGGGGAGATTGGGTACTTCCAGAGAGAGGGTTGCATTTCCAGAGAAGAGTTGAGGTTTCCAGAGAGAGATTGAAGATTTCCAGGAGGTTAAAGGTGGTTCCAGAGAGAATTTTGGGATTTCCAGAGTGTAGTTGGGGTTTTCAAAGAGGAGGTTGAGGTTTCCAGAAGTAGGTTGGGGGTTCCAGAGGGGGGTTGGGGGTTCTAGAGGGGGGTTTGGGGGTTCCAGAGGGGGGTTGGGGGTTCCAGGTGAGGTTGGGGGTGACTGAACCTCACCTGCCTATATTTACCTTACGTCTATACAAAAGGCTTTCAATACAGGTCAGGTAATGAGGTGTTTTCAATGTACTAATTGCATCCTACCTGGGGAAGATTAGCATTTTGGGGGGTAATTAGGAGGAGGAGGAGGAGGAGGAGGAGGAGGAGGAGGAGGAGGAGGAGGAGGAGGAGGAGGAGGAAGGTAGGTAGGAAGGAAAAAGAATGTTGGGTTATAATTATTTATATCTATATTTTCTTACAGTGGAAGCAGGAAAAGAAGGAGAAGAAGAGGAGGAAGAGGAGGAAGAGGAAGAGGAGGAGGAGGAGGAGGAGGAAGAGGAGGAATAGTGAGTTTATTCTCCATTATCATTATACATAATTTTGTTTTTAAGCTACGAATATTAAGTAGATAGTATCCTCTCTCTCTCTCTCTCTCTCTCTCTCTCTCTCTCTCTCTCTCTCTCTCTCTCTCTCTCTCTCTCTCTCTCTCTCTCTCTCTCTCTCTCTCTCTCTCTCTCTCCGTTATCTTTAATTTTCTCATTTTATTTCACTCATTTTTTTGGTTTATTCAGATTAACGTTAAATTACTTTGAGGTATTTCTCTCTCTTTTTTTTTTCTCTCTCTCTCTCTCTCTCTCTCTCTCTCTCTCTCTCTCTCTCTCTCTCTCTCTCTCTCTCTCTCTCTCTCTCTCTCTCTCTCTCTCTCTCTCTCTCTCTCTCTCTCTCTTTATACTTATTATCTTTAAATTTAATGTTTATCTTTACCTACAAATTAGTTTCTTTTTTCTTTTTTCCAAGCTTTCATTTTCACTATTACATTTCACATTTGCTCTCTCTCTCTCTCTCTCTCTCTCTCTCTCTCTCTCTCTCTCTCTCTCTCTCTCTCTCTCTCTCTCTCTCTCTCTCTCTCATTATTGACTTTTAAAACACAATACATTCACCTTTTCCAACGCACACACACACACACACACCACACACACACACACACACACACACACACACACGTACACACACACGTACACAAGAACACTGTGACCAATTTAGTGCACCGTAATTAATTAGTGTACGACTTAACGAGATGAAGTTTAAATGTCACAGGTGAGACCAGGTAAGTACACCCCCACCCTTACCCCCCTTTTACCTCCCCCTCCCCCCCTCACCCCCCCTTACCTGGCTACCACCTGTCATGTTACCTGTAATTAAAAAGGTTATCATGCACCTGTGTTAGCTATGTTTTTTTTTCTTTTCTTTTTTTTCCCTTTACCGTTTATTTTTTCTCATATCCAATGCACTCTCTCTCTCTCTCTCTCTCTCTCTCTCTCTCTCTCTCTCTCTCTCTCTGATAACTGGTAACCTCATTGACAAGGGTTATAAATGTGTTCCCACGTTCGTAAGAGAGGAAATGTATTGCTAAAAATAACTTCAAATTTCTTACGTAACACCAATCAATGTTAGTTAAGTCCTTTACACTCTATAATAATAATAATAATAATAATAATAATAATAATAATAATAAACACAGGTGAATCTCCCTCATTAACTAATTCGTCAGGTGTAAAGGTACTACTAATTTGTCGATCAGTTGTAATATTATTCAACTCTATATGTGACGTTAATGATGATAAATAAAAATAATAATAATAATCAAAATAAAAAGTTGTTTATCTAATACCAGAACCAATTGACTGTTTATATAAGTATGTGTTTTTATTAAGATTGTAAGATATTAAGATTTTGATAAACATAGTCATTGCACAGTGTATCTTAACTGTATAAATGTGAAGTGAGTGAATGTATACATGAATAAATGAATACATACACAAATACATCAATAAATAAATAAATAATACACCAAGTAGATACAGGAATGAATAAACAAACATACATATACACAAATAAATAAATAAACGTATGAATAAATAGATAGAGGAATGAATAAATAAATAAATAAATAAATGTATGAATAAATAAATAAGAACACTCACAGGCAGGCAGTCAGGTGTGTAGAATCAACAGGTGTATACAGGTAACATCACACACCTGTCACACACCTGTAACACAAAAAAAATAACAATAAATATGATTAGTACCTCAAAGAAAATCTAAGTCCATGTGATTGCTTAGCTAAAGTAATAATATTCATCACTTTTAACACACACACACACACACACACACACACACACACACACACACACACACACACAGACTGGGCCAGAAAATTTAATCCGAAACTCACAAGGAAAATAACCTAACCTAACCTAACCTAACCTAACCTATTAATATCAAACTCAAAAGGAGATATAATATGAAACTTAATCGGGTGAGGAATGCAAGCAGCTAACAACAACAACATCTAATTCGTTTTGTGCAATTCATTTATTCACAGTTGGGTTAAAAGTATATATATAAAAAAATATTAAAAAAAATAATTAGAAAGTTAAAGTACTTATACACTAAAATATAAATAAATAAATAAATGCATCAAGATTATTTGGATACATAAGATTAATTAAGTTAGTAGTAGCAGTAGTAGTAGTAGTAGTAGTAGTAGTAGTAGTAGTAGTAGTAGTAGTAGTAGTAGTAGTAGGAGTAGGAGGAGGAGGAGGAGGAGGAGGAGGAGGACTATGATAACGAATAGAACAAGAATAACCACGTGGAGGAAAGAGGAAGAAGAGGAAGAGGAGGAAGAAGAAGAAGAAGAAGAGGAAGACACACCAACAACACAACACAACACAACAATTTATTTTTATTTCCTTATATTTTATCCAACTTTTCAACACCACAACTTTCCCACGAGCAAATTCATAACCTTGTCCTTTTTCTTTCATCCTCTTCTACTTTTTTTCCCACGAGCCCAACAACCTTGCTATACCTCCACTATATAACCTTATCACATTGTCAAGGGTGCCTACCTCTTACCTTTACCTAGTGTTAACTGTCCCTTATCAAACCTCACCCCAGCTTCCCCCTATACAGATGATAAGGGAGGGAGATAGGAAAAAAATTGTATTATATTCTCACATCACTTATATCCCTCCACATTGATAGGAGGAAATCACGTCACCACATAATCTCTTCTACTCTATATCTATCTCCTCCACATATATAGTTTTTCTCTTATATTTATCCACATAGCCTTCCACTTTCATGATAAAAGGTAAGATGTGGATTTAGTATGTATCCATCTTCCTTCACTCCACCTCCTACCTGCCTGCCCTCCCTCCTCCTCCACTTGTCAAGATGGATAATAGTGTGTTTGGTATATAAATTCCACTTCTAAGTTATCCACTGTTACCAATACTGATGTTAAACCTTGTATATGTTAGAGGAGAGAGGATAGTGGTTTAGTTCTCTCTCTCTCTCTCTCTCTCTCTCTCTCTCTCTCTCTCTCTCTCTCTCTCTCTCTCTCTCTCTCTCTCTCTCTCTCTCTCTCTCTCTCTCTCTGTGAGCGGTAGTTACAATGAAATTATACTCTGTAAACAAGACTAATGGGGAAGGAACACTACATGCACTTGTCCAGAGAGAGAGAGAGAGAGAGAGAGAGAGAGAGAGAGAGAGAGAGAGAGAGAGAGAGAGAGAGAGAGAGAGAGAGCAAGTATAAGTTATTTGACCAGGCCTGCTATTTAAATGCCTTACACGCTCTTGACAACAAAGAAGAAAAAAAGAGAAAAAAGAAAAAGGAAAGAAAAAGTTTAAGCCGTCGTGTTTTTAAAAATTATTCGGTCTGAAATTAAACATTATTATCATTTTAATATTTGTATTTTATTGTCGTTTTTTATTGTTGTACTTGCTGTGTCTATTCGTGTTCATTATCATTATTACTATCATTATCATCATTATTATTATTATTATTATTTATGAAACCCAAAGATCAGAGGAAATATATTAATACCTATACATAACATTTATCTTAAGTCAGATTATAAGACGCAGAGGAAGACTAAACTAAACTAATAATAATAATAATAAAGAAAACATAATCGCCTTCCTATCTATTTAATCTACAACATATGTGACAATTAACTATCTATATTCCTATCAGAAATTAGATAAATGTATAATTACGATTACTATCTTAACTACCATTGAAAAGTATATATAAAGGTAGTTTAAAAGTACTATTCTAAACTACCATTAAAATCGTATACAAAGGATGGTTAGAAGTCTTATTTGCTGCATATTAAATACCATTAAACAAGAGATTCGTGAAGGTAAAACAGGCAGCTTCACCAAGATTAATGTAAACTGTCGGGTAGGATAAATTTCAAGCCTCTCACCTCTCTGTATATGTGTGTGTGTGTGTGTGTGTGTGTGTGTGTACAAGTGGTGATGAATAATGATGATAATAATGATGAAATAAACGTAAATACTCCTATGAGAAAAAATAATTAAATGCATATATAAAAAATAAAAAATAAAAGCGTTTCCTCTCCCGCTAAATGACGCTTTGAGTTAGGGAATCGAACCCTGGGTCACGGCATTACGAGTCACAGTCACCACCACTGCGCCACTGAGCCTTGATGGTGGTGGTGGTGTGGTGGTGGTTATATTTACTGGCCCCTCCCCCTTTATAAGTAATACCAAGTTGGGATAAATTCTTCACTTGATAGTTTAGAGATGAGATATTGAAGAAGAAGAAGGAGAAGAAGAGGAAGAGAGGAAGAGGAGGAGGAGGAGGAGATTCCTGTTTGTTTACCTAGAAACTGGGTGGTGGTGATGGTGGTAGTGGTGTTGGGGTCTATATTTACCTCCCTCCACCTCCACTACCACCACTACCACTACCACCATCACCACCACTACCTTTAATAAGCAGCAGCACAATTAATAGCTTTCTGATGGTTTTTGAGCTGCAAGAAAGTGCTATCCTTACCTCCCCTTCATGCTGTGTGTCTTGGCTTCCATCCCACAGCAGCTGATATCACACAAACCTCACAGCAACAACACCACCACCACCACCACCACAGCGGATATTCAACACAGTGGAAAAGTTTGCGAATCGAACGACTTGGAAGGGAGGGAGGGAGGGAGGGAGGAGCAAGGTGTGTGTGTGTGTGTGTGTGTGTGTGTGGTTAAACTAGGCTTTAAATTATTAACCAAACCTCATGTAAGACCTCTTCTATCTTAAGCTAATCACGCACTTTATAGCTTTCTACCTTGAACGATGCTATTCGACCCAAGTTATCCATTAGCTAAAGAACATAATGACAGGTTACGATCAACTAATGCTTCCCACTCACCGCATTCACCCAACATCTGATAGTAGATATTTGCTCCACGCCTCAATGTATTACTAAGAGAAGGAACTGGACAATATTCAGAGTTACTTATCGTCTCACTACTTCTCTCATTCCCCCTACTAGCTAGCTACAAGTAATTTTGACTGACGTTGAGGGCGGTAAGGTCGTAAATAATGCGTCAGAAGGTTAGTTTTTGAGCTGTCAGAGAAAGGCAATGGTGGTAACGGTATTCTTGTGGTACTGGTTGTGGTAGTGGTGATGGTGGTGGTGTATTAGCTACTATTACTACTACTACTACTGCTGCTGCTGCTACTACTACTACTATAGCTCTATGCATGGCTTGTCTGTCTGCCTGTCTGACTGCCCATCTCCTTTGTTTTTCTTCTGTAACTTGATTCTTTTATAGCAACTCACGTCTTGGTGAAATGTTTATGACCCGAACCTGATAACAACATTGAACATTACTCAAAGATTATTCCATCTCCCTTTGAGCTGGCAAGCAGGGAAGCACACACACACACACACACACAGAGAGAGAGAGAGAGAGAGAGAGAGAGAGAGAGAGAGAGAGAGAGAGAGAGAGAGAGAGAGAGAGAGAGAGAGAGAGAGAAGCAAAACAAAACAAAGACTGCATTGAGATAGTGTATTTACAGTAAGGATGGAAGCCCAGTTCTGTCTATCTGCCTGTCTGTCTGTTTGCCGCTATATATGCCCTTGTGTTATTTCACGGTCTTGCAGAATGAGTTATGAGTCTCTTAAATTACCCACCTGTCCAAGAACACTCATCATCTTCAGTGAGGTGACAGATTAAGTCTATAATGAGACGGTGTGTGTGTGTGTATGTGTGTATGAGAGAGATAGAGAGAGGAGAGGGAGCGAGAGTGTGTGTGTTAGGTGTCGTTTGCCCTTCTCTGTACATATCTCTAGTCATTCTCATCTCTATTACAACGACCTGCTGTCTAGGAACGACCACTAATACTTCAAATAGTCCCTCCAGCACACACCTACAAGCAAAAAGAAAATGAATAACAGACCCACACACAGCCACGTATGACGAAGAAGAGGAAGAGGAAGAGGAGGAGGACTGAAGGAGGAGGAGGAAGAAAAAAAAAGACACTGAACGGGGTAGACTAGGCTCTGCGCAAAGCCATTAAGCCCAAGGTAATTACAAGGCTGGAGATTTATGGACACTTTCATTATGACAAAAGTTAATAGTGCGGGTGGTATTATTTCATGTTGGAAGACTGCAGTTACATAGCACAACAAACTTTGAGTACTTACACGCTTCTCTGGTGACTCCTTAGCCGTCTGTGCACTACAAGACACTTTCACTAGTATAACTATTCACATATAACCCCTAATTAACCCTCCATTTAGCCTGTTTCCTGTGTTTAATGATATTGTTTAAAGGATTGAATGTGCGGGAAAATGTCAGTGTCACTTGCTCGCCTCTTCTTCTTCTTGTGTCTCTTAGTCTCGCACACCTGTTATTTTCCGTTTAGTTTCGCCCCTAAAGTATGTAATTCGTGCTGGTTTTCGCTTAATCTAATCCAGTTTATGGTTTGGAAGAGTAGAATTATCAATACGTTGTGCTTATGATAAGATTTCATTGTTTGTTTATCTATTTCAAAGACTGTACACTACACTTACCATCCACTAGACTGTAATCGTCATATTTTGTAGGTAAGCTGAGCACAGTATCAAGAAGAAGAAGAAGACCACAATATTGAGAGTACAATTTCAAGCAAACACCGTAAGACTTGCATTAAAGTGACCATTTTTAACCATGGTAAATAGCAGCTGATCACAAAACTGCAATCATCTTTATCTAAGGTAAGTCAGAATATAATATCATTGTATTATACTACTTTAGATAATGTGATTTGGATGTAAATAGATAGATATGTATACTTGGCTTCGGTTTTATCTCCCATCTTACAATCTTTTCCCATTCGTCATTAGGTAAGTGTTAGTTAGGCTTTCTGCTGTGATATATATAAGAGAGCGAGAGGGAGAGATAGAGAGAGAGAGCATAAGAAACGAGGAGACTGCAAGAGACCAGTTGATGACCTACACGAGGCAGCTCCTTGTCCCCCACCCTTGGAATAATCCAATATTTAGCCATCCCACCTATCATCCCTATCCATACTCTGATCCAACCGTCTTTTAAAGCTATCTATTGACTCACCACTTACTACGTGTCTACCCAGCCTATTCCAATGATTCACGACTCTGTTAGTGAACCAATATCTACCTAGGTCTGTCCTGAATCTAAGTTTTTCTAGCTTGTACCCATATGTATACTTGTCTTAGGATAGAATGCAGAGATAGATCAAAGAAAAGAAAGAAAATGAACACATCAATGTTGACTAACCCATAATAATGATGATGGAGGAGGGTGAAAAGGTCCCTAGTCTTTGGTCTCTAATGTCTGCCGCTTTGGTTTCACTTTTTCGAGGTCTGGGCTGCGTGTGGGAGTGTGAAAGTGAAGAGATGAAGCGTTTTAGGTGTACATTATAGTAATTTCACGCCGGTGTGAGGCCATCTGCTAGGAAGGGAAGGGAAGGAGGATGGGAAGGAGAATGGGAAGAAAAGATCGTGTTTGCAAGGTGAAGGGAAAGGAATAGATGCAAGGAAGATGTTAAGGAAGAGAGGATAAGGTTGATAATTGTGGATAAAGGGTAAGGTTGATAAAGGAAGATAAATAGATGAATATATGATAGGTTATTAGAGTTACAGAGAGTGTTAGAAAGTTAAGTTAGGTTAGGTTAGAGGATAAGGTTAATAAAAGTGAATAGAGGGTAAGATTGATAAAGGAAGATAAATAGATGAAAGGTTAAGGTAAATAATAGTGAATACAAGATAAGGTTGATAAAAAGAAGTTGTATAAGAAGATAATAAATGATAATAAGGAAGGATAGATGACATGATAAATAGAGATAAATAAATGATAAGTTAGATGTCAAATAGAGGTTAGAATCTAGAATCTTTAAAACTTCCAATCCTATAATCGAATCCTACACTCTTAGTCCTTCAATCCTACAATCTTAATCATACAGGTGAACGTGGGTGGTTAGGATGTGTATGTTTAGGTACCATTAATCAGCAGGTGTACACTCTCATTAATACCTGTCTACCCTCCGCTGGGCCAGGTGATTTATGTCTCTCCAGCTGCATTGCATTATTATTTCACTTAACGAGGTGGAAATGCAATAATTTAAGACCTATAATCGCTACTTTTTATGCCTTTTGTATGTGTTTATATTTATGTATATGTGTTGAATTCATTATTGCGTGTCATAAGTGTGGATAATTATGTTGGTATTGTGTTATGGTTATATTATGATGTTCTGTTTGTTTGTTTAATTCTGTATGTATGTGTGTATAGTGAAGTTTAAGTGTTGATTAATGTATTGTGATATAATTTATGATTGTGTAGTGTTAATGAAAGGTAAATTAATACACTAAAACCTCTATAATTCGACCTAATGTGGGTTACACTTGGGTCGAATTAACCGAATGTCCAAATTATCCGATTATTACTTCCAGATCTCATTGATGACCGCACACTGGTACTCATATTCAGTATAATCCAGACTTGCCGCTTCACCTATAAAGTATTACAGAAAATAACACGAGTACCCGCTGAACTAAGGTTTGTCCCGGTACTCATCTACCCGGGTATGGCCTCGGGTACCCGTCCGTCTCTACTAGAAATCCCCAGACAAGGTTGAATTATACGAAGTTTGAATTATACGGGTTTGAATTATCGATGTGTTAGTGTATAGTGGTAGGAATGTAAGTGTATGATTAAAAATAACCAATAATTCCTAGGGACGCAAGAACTGTGATGGTGGTGGAAGAGAAGAAAGGAAAGAGAAGAACAGTGACAGGAAGGAGAGGAAAGAAGAAAGGCAAGGCTGACGAAAGGAAGAGAATAAGATTGAAGAAAAGAAAAGAAATGGTAAGTGTTTGTTATCAATTTTTGTTATATATTTATCACGTTATTTGCAAATCTTAAATCAAGTTAAATTTTCTTCGTTTTTGCGTCAGATACTATAAGACTAAACGGTTATATGTAAATGTTATACCTAATTATTATTGTACCTCGTTTCTTAGTTAGGTTAGTTAGGACAATGATAATTTGTTACATTTCTCTCTTATTACTCTCATGAAATTATTTTGTCATTCTTACATGCTCTAGCGATACATATATTTTTTTTTAATATTGGGATTAACTCACATCTTATTCTTATTATTTTAGTTGATGCAATTACCTAGCAGTGATTGTAGAACTGAAATAGGATTGTTAAGATTTAGTTGAAAGATTAATACATAGATAAAGAAAGAAATTATGAAGAACAGTGATTGTATAAGTGAAATATGATTGTCAGAAATTAAGTAAAAAGATTAATACATAGAAAAAGAAAGAAATTATGAAAAGTACTGATTATAGAACTGAAATAATAGTGTCAAAATTTAACAAAAAGAAAAATACAAAGAAAAAGAAAGAAATTATGAAGAAAAATTATTATAGAACTGAAATAAGCTTATCAAAAATTAGTATAAGGATGAAATTATATTGTTGAGAGAGAGAGAGAGAGAGAGAGAGAGAGAGAGAGAGAGAGAGAGAGAGAGAGAGAGAGAGAGAGAGAGAGAGAGAGAGAGAGAGAGAGAGAGAGAAAGAGAGAGAAAAGACAAGAAAAAGAAAAAGAAAAAGAGAGGGAGACCTTAACCTTACCTCCCTCCCACTACCTATCACCATTTTTACAGTATTACACCCACCTACCCTCCACGTGCCACTGTTTATGTTAAGGGAATCTAAACATCGACCCTTCTTCACCCAACCCAAGGAAGACGATTTAATTAATAGATGCAGGGGATTAGACGCAAGGAAAGGATTTATAGAGGAGTTGAGAAGTGTGTGTGTGTGTGTCTCTGTGTGTGTGTGTGTGTGTGTGTGGTAATAGTATAAATAATGGGTTTAAATACATATGTTATTAGTTAGAAATAGAACATAATGAAGAACTATGAGGAGAGTGGTTATATAGAAAGAGGAATAGAAGGATTTTAATAAGATGAAGAAGAAGAAGAAGAAGGAAGGGAGATGTAGGAAAGGAACTAATTGTATGGATAAATTTATTCTCACTGCACACACACACACACACACACACACACACACACACACACACACACACACACACATTTACACACACACTACAAAAAACAAAAAAAATACTTAAAAGTGATCTAATTCCCCTTTGAAACCACAATAGTAACTTAGAAACGTAACATCAGATGCAACTGTCTTACACACACACACACACGCACACACACACACACAAGAGCTACTTATTCCTCTCACTGTGATCATTATATAACAGACAAACGCACAAACACTGACTTCTTTATGAGAGAGAGAGAGAGAGAGAGAGAGAGAGAGAGAGAGAGAGAGAGAGAGAGAGAGCAGAGTAAACAGTGAGATAGTGACAGAAAGACGGAGACAAACGAGAGATAGAAAAAGAGAGAGAGAGAGAGAGAGAGAGAGAGAGAGAGAGAGAGAGAGAGAGAGAGAGAGAGAGAGAGATTAATGGCCTCTATTATGGCATCTGTCACACCCTCCATCTCCCCTTGCACCAAATTCCTAATAAAATACATCATCTTTTTACCTGTATGTAAATTTAACACCTGTTCAATTATTTTCCCCTCAAGGAACCCTAAAATTTTGTTGCTGAGTGCCTTAAGTTTCCTCTCTTCCTTCCTTTCCTCTTGTTTCCCTCTCTTTCCCTCTTTCTTATTTTCCCTCTCTCTCCCCTTGTTTTCCTCTCTTCCTCTCTCTCTCTCTCTTGTTTCCCTCGTTCCCCCTTCCCTAGTTTTTCCCTTACTTCCCCTTCCCCTCATTTCCCTTTATTTATGGTCTCTTCCTCCCCTCTCTCTCTCTCTCTCTCTCTCTCTCTCTCTCTCTCTCTCTCTCTCTCTCTCTCTCTCTCTCTCTCTCTCTCTCTCTTCTCCCCTCGTCTACTCTCTGTCTTCCCCTCATCAACACTTTCTTCTTCCCCTTCATTTTATTTTTATATATCCCATTAACCTTTTCTTGCTCTCTCTCTCTCTCTCTCTCTCTCTCTCTCTCTCTCTCTCTCTCTCTCTCTCTCTCTCTCTCTCTCTCCTATTGTCTTTTGTTTTCTCTATGGAATTTTTCTTTGGTATGTCAGTAATGTTTTTTTGGGGAGGAAAATATTCTTAGGAATTTATTATATTGTATAGAATTTGCTTTCTCTTCTCTTCTAACTTTCCTAACATCTCTCTCTCTCTCTCTCTTTTTTCTAGATTTCACCTCATTTTTTCTTAGTCTGTCTGTCTGTCTGTTAATCTGTCTGTCTGTTGTGTGTCTGTTTGTATGTTTTTTTATTATATCTAAATTTCATCATCACCATCATCATCATCATCATCATCATCATCATCATCATCATCATCATCATCATCATCATCATCATCATCATGCGGTCAGGGGGGGAGGGGGTAAGGGGGGGATGGCGCCTTACCTGTTACCTGTCTAGTGGCCTCAGGTGAGAGAGAGAGAGAGAGAGAGAGAGAGAGAGAGAGAGAGAGAGAGAGAGAGAGAAAGCTAGCCTTCCTATAAGAGGGACATTTATTGACCAGAAAATCAGACACAGTAATAAAGTTTTTTTTTTCTTCTAAGTCTCTGGAAAGTGAATTATGTGCCTTCTCCTCCTCCTCCTCCTCCTCCTCCTCCTCCTCCTCCTCCTCCTCCTCCTCCTCCTCCTCCTCCTCCTCTGTTACTAAACGCAGACTAAGAGGAGACCTTCTAACAGTATTCAAAATTTTTAAAGGATTCACAAATTTAAAGCCGGACGACTACTTTACTATCGACCGTTCAAGCATCACCCGCAACAATGGCTTCAAATATTTGGAAAACGCCAAGTACTTTCTCTTCAATCGAGTCGTAAATATATGGAATGGACTGCCCCAAAACGTCGTCAACTCGAGTACAATAGAAACTTTTAAAAATCGTTTCGACAAACATCTTGAATGTAATCCCGGGCTGGCAATGTTCGTTGCAGAATAATTATAGACATTTTCAAATCTTAAATGTAATCAAGGGATTCATGGTGTAGAGTGACTCAGACTGGTGGGGGGCTGCAGCTGTTGGTTGTCAGGGTACGGAGCGATCCCTTGATCCGAAGTAAATGAGAATCAAATCTCTACCTGAACAACAGTTGCAGTATAAGTCCTTCTGGTCTGTGTCTACTTCACTGGTTCCCATTAATATGATCATACGATTCTGTACCAGCATTAGTGGTAGTATAGTATAGTGACTTTTTCTCACTTTCCTCGTAAATTCCATGTAGTTTTTCTATACTACATGGTATCACTTCTTTTCCTGCCAGCTTGGGCTGGAGGGATGGGTGGGAGGGGAGGAGCCTTCCACTGTACTATCCTTTCTCTAATTCAAGTAGTTAGACCCTAGGGTCTGTTGCTGTTTGTGTTCCCTTGTATTCCTCCTCCTCCTCCTCATCCTTCTCTTCCTTGTTGTCGTTATTCCTCGTCAATTTCTTTGTATTTTTCTTATTTTCTCCTCCCTTCTCCTCATCTCCCTTTTTTTTCTTCTTATTTCTTCTTCTTCTTTATTTTATTATCCTACACCTCCTTTCTCCTCTTCTTCCTCCTCCTTGTACATCACATCTGCTCCTTTTCCTCCTCCTCCTCCTCCTCCTCCTCCTTAAAAGCAGTTCGAGGAAGACATATAAAAGTGAGTGCAAGAAGCTGAAGAAATTAATGCCTGGAGTTAATACTTTTATTATGATTTATGAACACAGTCGTATAGAGAAATGACTCAGCCTTACCTTAAAGAGAGCGAGTGAAAGAAAGAAAGAGAGAAAGAAAGATAGAGAGAGAAAGAGAGATAGAAAAGTAAATAAGTGAAAGGGTGAATGTAAGAAAGTAAGCCAATTTTTATTTTTATTTTTTTTTATTTATTTTATTTTAGAGAAAGTGTGAGAGAAAGTGAGAGAGAGAGAGAAAAAAAAGTCAGAATATTTTGACTCCAATATTTATTACTTTAAAGTGAGTTTCATTATTCAAGATTTTCTCTCATTTCTCATTTCATTAAGTGACAGAATTGAGAGAGAGAGAGAGAGAGAGAGAGAGAGAGAGAGAGAGAGAGAGAGAGAGAGAGAGAGAGAGAGAGAGAGAGGTGACAATGGACTAATGTAATGTCTGTTTCTTTCACCCTCTGTTTTATGGCTGCCAATAAAAGGAATTTGAGCCATAAAGGTTTGAAAAGAAAGAGAGAGAGAGAGAGAGAGAGAGAGAGAGAGAGAGAGAGAGAGAGAGAGAGAGAGAGAGAGTCGTGTCCAAGCTTATACCATCTTGGATTTACCTTTACATACATACATACATAAACAAATAGATAAAAATAGTAGATAAACAAATATGAATAAATAGCTAAACACACACACACACACACACACACACACACACACACACACACACACACACACACACACACACAGATGGCTGAACAACTACCACTATAACCACACACATTTACAACCCCAGTTCGAGCCCTAACACAGAGTACTTTACATACCCTTACACCCTTCTGCCAACTGTCTTATACCACCCAGCGCTGCCTCGTGTGTTAATGATGTCTCTCTCCCCCCTACAACCACCCCCACACCCCTACACTCCCATACACCCCCAACACCCTACACACTCCCTACACTCACCCCTACACCTCCAACACTCCATATACATCCCTTACACCTCCCCAAATGCAAATCTCTTCCCCCTCCACCCATACACACCCCTACACACACCCCTACACACACCCTAATGCACGTGCAGATAATATTCTAAGCACTACCTACCACCTGCACCCTAGCCAAGCAATAGTTTTCACAATAGTGGCCCCATCAAGGTGTAGGGAAAAGAAAACGTAAGATGATAATACAAAGAGGAATATAAGAAGACTTTTTTGTGGGTAGTTATCAAGTCCTCTCTAGGTGTCTTATTCGTGGACGCGTCAGGTGGTGTTTAAAGGGAGAGAAAAGAATTGAAGAGTTTAACGGGAGAGATATTATAGTGTTTTGTAGTCGTGAGAGAGAGAGAGAGAGAGAGAGAGAGAGAGAGAGAGAGAGAGAGAGAGAGAGAGAGAGAGAGAGAGAGAGAGAGAGAGAGAGAGATTCCCAGCCCTCAGAGTCATGTCAGTTTTAGTCTGTTTTCCTTCGTGTGTGTGTGTGTGTGTTTCCCATTTTTCATGTTAAGGGTTCACTCTTCTCTTGGTTTTGGCAATAGTGTTTTACGGCCGGATGCACTTCCTGGCTGCAGCAAGATGGAGATGAATTCTGAATCCGAGTTGCATTACAAGAATTTTTACTACTACTACTACTACTACTACTACTACTACTACTATCCTTGTTTCCCATCTATTAGTAGTGTATCATAGACTATTTATATTCACTTATATAGCTAATATCACCCACCCTACGCATATATAGACAGAAAGGCAGGATTGCTAGCCTTCAATTCCTACCACGTACTAATACCACAACTTAACTCACCTCCCGTACCTATAATATACTAACCTAACATTGGATATAGAGTGAAATAAAGAGAGATTCGAACCTGAGTCATTTAGTTTTCAGACAAGTAGGCTAACCACTTCACTAGACTGCATAGAGAGATTAATAATAAGGGGAAAAAAATGAGTACTTAAGAGTCATATATAAACAGATTTGAAAGCCAATATAATGGTGTTCAATCCTATTTTGGGAAGGTTTATGTGTGTGTGTGTGTGTGTGTGTGTGTGTGTGTGTGTGTTTAAGTTTTATTATTACTTGTTTTATGTATTGTATGACCTAACCTATAGTGTTTATTATTTAATGTTTTATTTATATTGTTTGTAGTAGTAGTAGTAGTAGTAGTATAGTAGTAGTAGTAGTAGTAGTAGTAGTAGTAGTAGTAGTAGTAGTAGTAGTAGTAGTAGTAGTAGTAGTAGTAGTAGTAGTAATAGTAATAGTAGTAGTAGCAGCAGTTGTTGTTATAGTTCTAAGATGAGAAGGAGGAGGAAAGAGGAAAAGAAAAAAGTTAATTATTATTGTTGGTATTATTATTGTTCGTAGTAGTAGTAGTAGTAGTAGTAGTAGTAGTAGTAGTAGTAGTAGTAGTAGTAGTGGTAGTAGTAGTAGTAGTAGTAGTAGTAGTAGTAGTAGTAGTGGTAGTAGTAGTAGTAGTAGTAGTAGTAGTAGTAGTAGTAGTAGTAGTAGTAGTAGTAGTAGTGGTAGAACAAGGTACACTCAGTGGTTTTCATCGGCAACTTTTAAGAACAGACAGACAACAGACAGACGGACAGACAAGTTAATATCGCGAGGAGAAAGGTTGTGGTGCATTCTCTCTCTCTCTCTCTCTCTCTCTCTCTCTCTCTCTCTCTCTCTCTCTCTCTCTCTCTCTCTCTCTCTCTCTCTCTCTCTCTCTCTCTCTCTCTCTCTCTCTCTTCTTGATTGGCACGAGGAAAACATTCATATTTATATACACTTCATTGTTACCTGTTGATCCCTACCTTAGTGAAGCCTCAGGTAAGGGCAGGTAAGATGAGGGGAAGGGAGGGAGGGAGGGAAGGAGGGAGATAGGTACGGGTGGTCTTAGAGAGGGAAGGGGTAAGTTGGGGAAGAGGGGAAGTGAGGGGAAGGAAGAGGAATGGGTTGAGGGTACGAAAGGTGGAGGGAAGGGAAGGGGAGGAATGGGTAATTTTGGGTTGGGGTAATAGTAGTAGTAGTAGTGAGAGAGAGAGAGAGAGAGAGAGAGAGAGAGAGAGAGAGAGAGAGAGAGAGAGAGAGAGAGAGAGAGAGAGAGAGAGAGTACGAGATTGTAAGTTAGTGAAGCTAATGAAACTGAGCAAGGGAGGGAGGGAGAGAGGTAGGTAAGAAGGGAGGGAGAGAGAGGTAAGGAGGGAGGTAGGAGGGAAGCTAAATTGCAATGTTTTTACCTCTCCTACCTTCTGATAACATACAGGTAGTGACTCTTCCCTTAATTAGATATATATATACTTAATACAGGTGAGTGAAGGACACCTGTGCTCTGTGTGGTTGAGATTTAAACACACAAAAACACAACACCTGACCTTTTTTAATTAACAAATACGAAAAACACGATAGATATAAAAAACAAAAGTAAATTATATAAATAGATTAAAATTCATCTTAACTTTTGATTTGATTTTGATTGTAGTTTTATTTCTATATCTTACCTGATTTTTTCTTTTTTATTATTATTATTATTATTAGATTTTCATTAAAGTGTATATTATTGTGAGTTAAGTGTGTGTGTGTGGGTGTTGTTGGAGTGTGTTGGGAGTTACAGCAAGTTAGTTAGGAGATGATAAAGAGTGCGTTAGACCAGTCAAGAGCCTACTAGAGTATGTTACAGCAAGTTAGGAGACGATTAAACTACCTTATGATAACCTAAAGTGCGTTGATGCTGTCTATAAGTGTATGATAACTTATAAAAATGAAAATAAAGTGTAATAATAGTACCAGTTCACTTCAGTTGGGTACTTTAGAGTGTGTTAGGTCATGGTATTTAGGTCACTATATCTAAGGTCATTTAGTCATTAAGGTATTCCAGCCTCAAATTAACCAGGTGTCAGGTGTTTTGGGGACAGGTAAAGCAGGTGTTATATATTCAGAACCTTACCTTGCCTTGAAATCATAAAAAGAGAGACAGATAGATATAAATGTAACTAGATAAACACACTAAATAGATTACAAATATAACCAAACCAACCAATAGATAGATAGATACACACACACACACACATACACACACACACACACACACACACACACACACACACACACGTAAAGGTAAATGAACAGGTGGTCCTCAGGTAAATGTTAAATGTACCTTATACCACCAAGATGTTCAGATTATCTCGTGAAACTTTTTTCCTTCGTTCTATTTCACCGTTGCATGTGTGGGTAAGATTTTTCAACTACCAGCTATTAAAGAGAGGAAAAGGAAAGTAGTGTTTAAGTTTAGAGAGAGAGAGAGAGAGAGAGAGAGAGAGACAAGGTTTTCGTAGAGTTTTTGTTCTCATTCCCAGCAAGAGATACAAGGAATTTTCAAGCGAATTAGCAAGTGGATGAGAGAGAGAGAGAGAGAGAGAGAGAGAGAGAGAGAGAGAGAGAGAGAGAGAGAGAGAGAGAGAGAGTATGAGTTGATGTTAGATTCGGATGCTGTTTCTATACTTACATTCTCTCTCTCTTTTTTCTCTCTCTCTCCTTTCTCTCTCTATCTTTTTTTTCTCTCTCTTCCCCAGCCTATATAAAACACATATACAAACCATTCAATCCTTTTAACTTTATATATTAATTTTATATTCATTTTATTGGTATTAATTGTATTCTTTTATTACTCTTTCATTCTCTTTTATCTTCTTCATTCCCTCCTCCTCCTCCTCCTCCTCCTCCTCCTCCTCCTCCTCCTCCTCCTCCTCCTCCTTGACCCCCTCATTACAAGCCTCACCTGTCATCGTTCGCGCACCTGTAGCAATTAGGTGATTTAGTAGGGCTGGATGCCAATCAGGTGTGTCCTAATTAGCGAGACAGGTGTAGTTTGAGACACCTTGGATTGATGTGTGTGTGTGTGTGTGTGTGTGTGTGTGTGTGTGTGTGTGTGTGTGTGTGTGTGTGTGTGTGTATTTGTTCCATCAGAGACTTAACTTAGATGTATATATATAAAAAAAATTATAAAAAAAAACTTAGACTCAGACAAAGAATTAGGTTTAGACAAAAAATAAGTTAGACAAAGAGTTTTAAGCGTGGTGAAGTTAAGTAGTACATTGCCTCCTTGCTCTCTCTCTCTCTCTCTCTCTCTCTCTCTCTCTCTCTCTCTCTCTCTCTCTCTCTCTCTCTCTCTCTCTCTCTCTCTCTCTCTCTCATCCACCACTACTCCCTACACTAATTTTCTCTCCCTTCCCCTCCCCTTCCCCTCCCCTTCCCTCCCCCTCTCTCTCCCCTCACCCTCACCTTCCCCCCCTCTCCTCTCAGGTGACCACAACACGTACTATGTAGACACCACCTGAGGACCTTTAACCTTCAACACCACAAGTTATAGTAGTAGTAGTAGTAGTAGTAGTAGTAGTAGTAGTAGTAGTTGTTGTTGTTGTTGTTGTTAATCCTACTGTTGTTAATTGTTTAATATATATTTATTTTATTTTTACACACACACACACACACACACACACATTTACACTTACACACAAATATTACAGATAAATAAATAAATAAAAATATATATAAAAAAACTACAACAATGAGCAAGATAGAAAAAAATAGATAAGTATATATACGTGTGCTTCTGTGTGTGTGTGTGTGTGTGTGTGTGTGTGTGTGTGTTTTAATAATCACACACACACACACACACACACACACACACACACACACACACACACACACAAGCCACCGACACCAAGCTTAAAAGCATATTAAAGAAAGTATATAATAATAACATAAGGAGGAGGGGAGGAGGAGGAGGAGGAGGAGGGGGAGGAGGAGGAGTTACTGGTCAAGGTGTGTGTGTGTGTGTGTGTGTGTGTGTGTCTCTTTGTTTAAGGTTATGTATGCAAACACACACACACTCTTTCTCTCTCTTTTTTTCTATCTCTCTCTCTAATATCCTCTGTCACCCCTACCACACACCCTACCACCACACCCTACCACCACACCCCCTACCACACACCACCACACCCTACCACACACCCTACCACACCCTACCACACCCTACCACACACCCTACCACACACCCTACCACACACCCCACACCCTACCACACACCCTACCACACACTACCACACAAAGTAAGAAGGTCGAAGGTAGATCAGTCACTCTCTGTCTATTTATCTTCTTATATTTTCTTTATATTATCTTTATATTATCTATCTTTTTCTCTCTTCCTTTCTTTATTTCTTTATTTCTTTCTCAATGTAATCCAATGCCACGCCCTATACACACGCGCCCTCCTCCTCCTCCTCCTCCTCCTCCTCCTCCTCCTCCTCCTCCTCCTCCTCCTCATCTTTTCTCTTCTCTCCTCTTCTCCTTTTTTTCTCTTCCTCTTCTACCTCTTTTTTTCTCTCCTTTTCTCCTTCACTTTTATTCACTTTCCTTACCTCCTTCCTCCTCTCTCTCTCTCTCTCTCTCTCTCTCTCTCTCTCTCTCTCTCTCTCTCTCTCTCTCTCTCTCTCTCTCTCTCTCTCTCTCTCTCTCTCTCTCTCTCTCGTTGACATAACAAAGAAATTAAATATAAAAGAGAAAAATAAGATATATTAATGAGAATAAATTTAAATGTGATTAAAGACGTAAATTAGAAAAAAAATAATGGATTGTTAAGTACTGTGTGTGTGTGTGTGTGTGTGTACGTATATATATGTGTGTGTACATCACCCCCCTCCCCCCTAACACATTGAAGGCTGAACTAATACTTACTAACTAATGAAGCTTGTTCCAATTAGTGTTTGGATTAGAACAGCACTTAGTCACGTGTTAGTTTAATGACCCTTAGTGTAATTACCTCATTAACGACACTAACTAATGGTAATGGTGGTGTAGTTATCTTAATATAGATGTAGTGTTACTGTATATATTGTTTGTTCATGATATGCATCGATGTATTATGAACACGATGGTAGGCTCAGTGTGTGTTAGTATTATCTGGTAGTTCGGTAATATCAGGTTAGAGTTCAACATTTCAACATTTCATTATTATCACTTATTATATTATCTATGTACTTGTGTGTGTGTGTGTGTGTGTGTGTGTGTATGGTTTCACGCAAAAATATTATACAATTTATATACATTTCTTCTTTTTTATTGACTTATTTTTCGCAGGAGAGAAATTAAACCAAAAAATAAATAAAAATCCTCGCGTTTATAAGCATTATGTTTTGTGGATAAAATGTATTGCCTGTTTATAATATGTCTATGTCTGTTTATAATATTTTGATGCGCTTCCTCAACAAAAAACAGTCTGGAGGGCGGAGTTAAGGCTTTTTGAACCGAATATAATGGGCGGAGCTATAGCCTCTGGGAGCAAACCGATTCCTTTTACCTCAATAAAGCATCACTGTCAGACGCACGACGCATTCCTTCACAGTGCTACGCTAACCCTCACTGGCTCACTAGCTACACTGAGTTGAAGTAAAATATGGGAGAAAAATGGGTGCTCAATGAATATATATAATGTTTGTATAAGTAGCGTGTTATTATTGTTGTTTTTATTGTTGTTTTGGTGGTGGTGGTGGTGGTGGTGTGGTGGTGGTGGTGGTGGTATGTGAGGGGAGGAAAAGAGGGGATACTTATGTATTTATGTAGGTAAAAAGTTTATTCATTATCTATTTATATGTCTATGTATCTATTTATCTGTTTATTTAATTACCTGTGTGTCTATTGATGGACTGTGAGTGAGTGAGTTTGTTAATTACCTGTATTGATTTATTTAATTGACTCCTAGTTACGTGTTTATTTAGTTTATTTCATTTATTTTATTTTATTTATTTTATTTTATTTTATTTTTTTTTTTTTTCCATTCGTGTTACTAGAATGTATTTTTTTCATAGTTTATTTAAGTTATGTTTCTTCTCCTCCTCCTCCTCCTCCTCCTCCTCCTCCTCCTCCTCCTCCTCCTCCTCTTCACGATATTTTCAAGGTTTTTGTTCGATAAGCAAAGGTAAAACAAGGTTCAGTATTATAGTGATCACAAAACTACTTATATCTTCGTGTTCAGCCTGCCCGTGAACACCTTTCAACGAAGTTTCATGAGATTCGGAGGTGTTGAAATTTTCAAGAAATTTCCAAGGGTACACCCTTACTTTTTTTTCAAGAAATAATTATTTTTGAATAACTCGAAAAGTATGAGGTTTACGTAAAAAACTTATAGAATAGTAAAGATAGAGCAGGGAACGCCCGTTCTTTTGGGCTATAGGGCAATGCAATTGGAATTTTTTTAAAATTGGGAAAATGACATTTAATTTTTTTATAAAAAGTTTTATTAACTCTTATTTTTCTTTAAAACGATGACAGCTATTGGAAAACAGATAGCACCATCAGAAAGAGTTTATCAAGCTCAATAAATGTATATATATGCATTTTTACCGTAGAAGTAATACTTTCGTAGTAAAATGGCAAAAACCAGTTCTACCAAAATTCTGATGGAAATTTTCTGGCCACAAAATCGAAAATCTATTTCCATGACGGAAGCGTGTACTTATTATGTGTATCAAGTAGATATTACAGTAGTAGAATGTAACCACACGGACAGCCTCGTTAGGTCCAGTACGACTGTCGCTGTCTGTTCTTCCTTTTTACTACTACTACTCCTCCTCCTCCTCCTCCTCCTTGCCAGGAAGTAGGTAGTAGGGTAGTGACTAGTGATAGTCTGGTCTTGGTTGGCCTTCCTTTCCTGCCAGCCATGGCTGGTGGGAGAAGCCTTCACCCTTACTATCCTGTATCCTTCACTCTAGAGTAAATAGTGTACTCACAAACAGCCTCGTAAAGGCCAGCAGGCCTGTTGTTGTTTGTTCTTCCTATGTGTTCCTATGTGTTCCTCCTCCAAGATTCACATCAAACAAAGCCAAGCACTTCTTTTTCCATCGGATCGTTAACGTTTGGAACTCCCTGCCCGCCAATGTCGTCGACAGTAAAACAATTACTACGTTTCAAAAATAGACTTGACAAATATTTAGAAGCCAATCCACAACTAAAATACTATCCGTTAACGTAGCAAACTTTGAGTAAGTTCATCCTGATGTACCTAACTTACGAAATGTCGATTCAAAAGACGTCGCTAGTGGCCTGACATCGCTTGCCAGGAAGTAGTGGTAGTGACAGTAGTGGTAGTGACAGCAGTGGTAGTGACAGTAGTGGTAGTAGTAGTGGTAGTGACAGTAGTAGTAGTAGTAGTGGTAGTGACAGTAGTGGTAGTAGTAGTGGTAGTGACAGTAGTAGTAGTAGTAGTGGTAGTGACAGTAGTGGTAGTAGTAGTGTAGTAGTAGTGGTAGTGACAGTAGTAGTATAGTGGTAGTGACAGTATGGTAGTATAGTGTAGTGACAGTAGTGGTTAGTAGTAGTGGTAGTGACAGTAGTGACAGTCTGGTCTTGGTTGGCCTTCCTTTCCCTGCCAGCCATGGGTGGGGGGGAGAAGCCTTCACCCTTACTATCCTGTATCCTTCACTCTAGACTAGATAGTGTACTCACAAACAGCCTCGTAAGGGCCAGCAGGCCTGTTGCTGTTTGTTCTTCCTATGTGTTCTATGTGTTCCTCCTCCTCCTCGTCTACCATATGATTCAGATGTCATGAGGCGCTACGGAATCCTCCTCCTCCTCCTCCTCCTCCTCCTCCTCCTCCTCCTCCTCCTCCTCCTCCTCCTCCTCCTCCTCCTCCTCTTCCTCTTCCTCTTTAAGACTAGCGGTTGTCCTGAGAAGGGCGTGAAGGACAGTAATAGTCTCTCTCTCTCTCTCTCTCTCTCTCTCTCTCTCTCTCTCTCTCTCTCTCTCTCTCTCTCTCTCTCTCTCTCTCTCTCTCTCTCTCTCTCTCTCTCTCTCTCTCTTATCAGATGGCTTCCTCTCTGTTAAGTCGGCAGTCGGGTGGTCTTCAGAAGGAGGAGGAGGAGGAGGAGGAGGAGGAGGAAGAGGAGGAGGAGGAGGAGGAGGAGGAGGAAGAGGAGAAAATATATAAGAATCTCGGAATTGAAACCAAATTTGTGAGAGGAAGATGAGGAGAGAGAGAGAGAGAGAGAGAGAGAGAGAGAGAGAGAGAGAGAGAGAGAGAGAGAGAGAGAGAGAGAGGAAGAAAGAATTTTAAGGGAAGACCAGTAGAAGAGGAAGAGGAAGAGAAGAAGGGAGGAGAGGAGGGGAGGGAGGGGAGGTAATATAGGAAAGTGTGAATAGAGGGAGGAGGAGGGAGGAGGGAGGAGGGAGGAGTTTTATTGCAGGAGGAGGAGGAGGAGGAGGAGGAAGAAGAAGAAATAGGGAGGTAGAGGAGGAAGACACAAATGTAACGAAAGACAGGAGATAAAAGAGAGAAGGAGATAGATAGAAAACAGTAAAAGGGAGGGGAAGGGGGTGGTAGGGGAGGGGAAAGGGGGGGAGGGGAGGGAAAAGGGGGGGTAGGGGGGTAGGGGGGGGTAAGGGGAAACAAATTAGGCAATAGTGGGCCACAAAACCCCTCACTGTACATTAAGAACAAAAATAAACAAAGAGGGGAACATGGAAATGGTGTCTCCCCCTCTTTTTCCCCTCCCTTCCCCTCTCTTTCCTTCCCCTTCCCTCCCTTCCCCCTCTCCCTCCCTCCCTCTCCCTCTCCTCTCCTCT
>JAPQNM010000024.1:7029050-7034050 GCA_029783475.1 Metacarcinus magister
CTCCTCCTCCTCCTTTGTATTCCACCATTTCTATTCTCACCATCATCATTCTCTTTTTTCTCTCTCTTATCTATCTCCCTTCCCTTACCTTTACCCCTTAGCCCTCCCTTAGTCCCCCTTAGGTCCCCTTAATCCCCCTTAGTCCCCCTTACCTGTCACCAGCCACCTGTTGTATCTCGCTTCGTGGTCAAGTTGAATAGAATTATGGGTATTATACGAAGGAGGGGAGGAGGAGGAGGAGGAGGAGGAAGGAGGAGGAGGGAACCATGAAATTTGCGGTGAAGAAGGGAAGAGAAGGAGGAGAGAAGGAAGGAGAGAGAAGTAGCGTATATGTGTTTACTAAATTCATTGTTGGTTTTGTTGATATAAATAGCAAAAAGAAAGACTTATTATATACCATATGTGATTTTTGTTTATTATTTTTATCTTTCCTGCATGTTTTAGAAGCACTGGAAGGGAAAGAATGTTAGGCAGACACATAAACGTAAGTAAAAGAAGAAATACGAGAGATGGAAGAGAAGGCAAATAGTGATTCCTTGACTAAGACGATCGTTCATATCTTTTATTCTTCTTGTCCCGGTGTTTATAGCTCTTGGATTTCTTTTGTTATATGATCGGTTTGTTTATTTTATTTATAGATACATTGATCAGGCCGCAATGAGATATACATTCCAGTGGTTTATTGACGCTGTTTCACTTTATCTATTATTATATCGTGATTAATAGAAAAAACTGTCGCTATGTAAGTAAACACCTCACTCTAATTCCCTTTATTCTCCTTTCACTCTCTTTGATCCCTTTGTTTTGTGGGATCTAATACTTCCTTAACACTATCTTTCCTTATATTTCCTTCCTTTACCTTCACATCCTCAACGTTCTTTAAAGTCTTGGTTTTGTTTTCTCTTTCTTCATTTTGTTTAAGATCAAAACCACCTCAGCGTGTCAAGTCTAGTCTCTTCCAAGAACATATACTTTTTGTCTTATATTTTCTCTATTTTCTCTATTTTTTTCTCACTTGTAACTCACCTTTCACCACCTGTCATTGCATTTTCTTGGACATCATCTCACTGTCTTGCCTCTTAACACCCTTCCCTTTTGTATTTCCTTATAAAAGATAAAATATATACAAAAGGAATAATATTAACAACTACAACTACAACTACAAATGCTATACTACTTTTCTTACTACTATTACTACTACCACTACTACTACTACTACTACTACTACTATAACTATAATGAGTAGTAATTGAAGTCAAAGTGAAGGTTGGTGTCTTCTTATTCTCTGGAGTTTCATTCTTCTTCTTCTTCATCTTCATCTTATTATCTTATTATTATTATTATTCGACTTTTTTCTTCTTCTACTTCAACTTTTTTTTACTCTTTTCCTTCAATTTTCTTCTTTCTCGATTATGTCTTCTATTTCAACATTTATTTCTTCTTCTTCATCTTTTTTTTTTAGTAGCATCCAAGGTATCTATAGGGTTGACGTCACCTGTTGAAATCCTGTTACCTGTTACTTACCTTTATATACATACCTACCTTGCCGTGGCTCAGGTAATTATGATAAGGAGACGCACGTGTGTGGCTCTCTGTTTTTTTTTTAACGAAACTGAAGATTGACGTAAATAAACACTATTGTAAATTCGTGTTATTCGTTAATATATTTGTAATGTTTTGGTGGTAAAGTGAAAACTATAAATTACATAACATTATTCTTTTCTTTGTGTGTGATTGTCATGTGTTGCATACCATAGTGATGCTCTTTTGTTATGTCACTTATAAATGTCTCTCAGTCCTGTCATAAGGGAATTAAATATATTAGTGTTATTTAGAAGTGTGTGACAGTCATTTGTTATATTCTTAGAGATGTGCTTTTGTTATGTCACTTATGAATGCCTCTTGATCTTGTTATAAGCGATAGGAATCCCTTGAGGTGAATTAATTTAGTGTATAGATGGAAGTGTCTTAGATCTGTTTCTTCCTTGTGACACTGACATATTGTAGTCATTTAACACCTGCATTGCCTCTCTCCACCTTCCTCCCTAACGCCTGATTGGTTGGTGGTAGTAGTGGTGAGATTCTGAAGCTTCTGATTGGTTGAAACGTAAGTTATGATGCTTTCTATTGGTTAGTTCGAAGTAGTGAGGTTCAGGAAGTGTTAGGAAGGTGGAAGGTGGGTTGAGAACTTTCCAAATGCAATGTAATCCAAATGTATGAAGGTAATCCAAGTCCACTACAGGTAAAGTAGGATTAACGGAAGGATTGACGTCACGGTACGCTTTGCCACTGCGCTCAAATCCGTCTCATCCCCATTTGACTTTATAATCTGATCAAAACTTCAACTAAAATCAAGATACGCTTCACCACTGTGCTCAAATCCGTCTCTTTCACCTTAAACTCTATAATGAAATCACAAAACAACATCTAAGAGTGACTAGAAACTTAGAGTGAAGGGATAAAACCACCCTTACACTAAGATGGCAGGGTGACAAGCTGGCAACCACACCCTACCCTCACCCTGATTCCCCTATTCATCAACCAGCTTGCAATGGAGGAGGGGAAAGCTAGTAAGGTTGTAGCTCGTCTATCTTCCCTTCCCCTCATAGTCAAGGCTCCAGGATTGGTAGTTAGGAGTCCTGACTACCACCTTACAACACTGCAAAGGCGCAAAGGCTATTAAGATCCCATAAACCTTTGTTATCTTTTAAGGTCGCTATTATTCTACGTTGAACTGACTCTGTGAAATGTGGTGATGGTGATGGTGGTGGTGGTGGTGGTGGTGGTGGTGGATGTCTATGTTTATGTAGTAGTAGTAGTAGTAGTAGTAGTAGTAGTAGTAGTAGTAGTAGTAGTATACCTGGTCTTATATAGCAGCCAGGTATGAGATGAAGAACAGGTGTGAAGATGCAAAACATGTGTAAGTATGTACGTGTGTGTGTGTGTGTGTGTGTGTGTGTGCGTTGTAGAAAGTTTCACACATACATTACCTACTCTCTCTCTCTCTCTCTCTCTCTCTCTCTCTCTCTCTCTCTCTCTCTCTCTCTCTCTCTCTCTCTCTCTCTCTCTCTCTCTCTCTCTCTCTCTCTCTCTCTCTCATCTGTCTCTCTCCATCATTCCCATGTCAAGATTCAATTAAGTACTTCCCACATACTTAGACAACCATCCAATTGTATATAATTTTACGCAGGAGGAGAAGGAAGGAGAGGAGGAGGAGGAGGTGGAGGAGGAGGAGGAGAGGTATCTACACCCTTATCTCTGTGGGTGAGAGGAATGAGGGAGGAATGTAGAAGTAGACATAGTAGTAGACATAATAGTAGTAGTAGTAGTAGAAGTAGTAGACATAATGGTAGTAGTAGTTGTAGTAGTAAAGACCATATTACAACGATTCAATAACTAGCAATTACACAATCACCTAATTATACTTACCTTGCATTAAATCACCCTAATTATCAATCATTTTAACTACATACTATTACACTTGATTGCAGAGTGATGTATCAATGTATTAATTATATAACACAGATACTGAACTTTAAATACAATATACACCGTGTCATTAACCTGTACTCAGCGATAACAAGGGATTCGATAATAAAGAGAGAGAGAGAGAGAGAGAGAGAGAGGAGGATGAGTGTAACGAAGAGAAATGATAATAAGGAATAGAAGAAGATAAGAAATGGGGCAAAAATAAATAAATAAATAAATAAATAAAATGTGTTTGGCCTCGTATATTTATCTTACTGTATGAGATAATTACGTGGTTAAGGTAGTTAGAGACACACTAATGATAATAATAATAATAATAATAATAATAATAATCTTCTTTCTCTTTCTTTCAGGTAATTGGTGTCGTTGCTTCCTGTACCTGTTCCTGATTAGCAGATAACAGGTGAGATCACGTTGAGAGAGAGAGAGGAGAGAGAGAGAGGAGAGAGAGAGAGAGAGAGAGGAGAGAGAGATTCCTTCACCTTCCCTCACCTTACCTCACCTTACTTCACCCTGCAAGACACACACTCACCCTGTTTCCCTCCCTCACCCTTCCACACCCTTCCCACACCCTTCCCTCACACTACCTCACCCTGCAAGACACACACGCTCACCCTGATTACTAAGGTTCCCCCAGGTAGGTACACGACTCACCTGTGCTACCTGGTGATTGGATCCAATTACCTGGTGACAGAATGGGTTACAGGTGGCTGGGAGGCCCTTTGGCGGTGTGTTGCAGGCTGGACGGAGGGAGGGAAGGGAGGTAGGGGAGGGAAGGAGGGAGGAAAGGAAGGTAGGGGAGGGAAGGAGAGACAGAAGGGGGAAAGGAAGGGAAAGAATAGGAGGTTAGAAGGAGAAAGGAGGGAAAGAGAGACAGAAAGAGAGGAATAGGATGTTAGAAGGAAAGGAAGGGAAGAAAGGAGGGAAAGAGAGACAGAAGGAGAGGAATAGGAGGTTAGAAGGAAAGGGAGGGAAAGGAGGGATGCATAGGAGGAAGGGGAGAGAAGGGGAGGGGGAGGGAAGGGAGAGATGAAAGCTATCTCTCACCAATCAGAGAAGATATGAACATTCTCTTTCATTATATACCTGTTCGTCTGGATTTTAAAACTGACCTCTGAGTGATAGAAGAGAAGGAGGGAAGGAAGGAGGGAGGGAAGGAGAGAAGGAAAACATGTGGTAAAGGAGGGAGAGAGAGAGAGGAGGGAGGGAGGGAGGGAGAGAAGGTGGAGTAAAGAGAATAATATGTTAGGAGGAGGAGGAGGAGGAGGAGGAGGAAGAGGAAGAGGAGGAGGTAGGTAGGTTAAGGAGAAAATGTGGTGAGGGTGAAAGCAAGTATTGGAGAAGATGATGATGATGATGATGATGATGATGATGATGATGATGATGATGATGATGAGTGAAGGCATTGAAACTAACTCTAACTCTCTCTCTAACTCCCTTTCTCTCTCCCTTTCTCTCTCTCTCTCTAAACGAATCACTCAAAACAACAACATAGATAGATAGATAGTTAA
>JAPQNM010000024.1:7044050-7169050 GCA_029783475.1 Metacarcinus magister
ATATGGCGGGTAATTTGTGAAGACCTAAGCAGTGTATAATTTTCTTGGACCGTCTACATGTGTGGCAAGACGAGCAGGTGAGAGGAGAGAGAAAGAGAGAGAGAGAGAGAGAGAGAGAGAGAGATAATGTTAAGAATACACGGCAGTTGGAGAATATTTACTCTTAGTGAATTTCATGATTGATTTTAACGACGGAGAATGGAAAGAAAATGAAGGGATGATGATGATAGAGAGAGAGAGAGAGAGAGAGTGAGAGAGTGAGAGAGAGAATGGGATAGTCTACGGATTTAACTCATCATCCATCAAAATAGTAATAGTAGTAGTAATAATAATAATAGTAGTAGTAGTTAGCAAGACCACTTAAGGAAGACTAAAACTTAATTCCTTTACATACATATTCCGTAATTTATGAACCCATGTCTTGGTGAGGTGAAAGGTGGTGATGGTGAGGTAATGGGAGGCAGGAATGGTGGTGATGGGGTGTTGAAACGTGATGAGAGGTGTGGAGAGGGTGTGGGTGGTGATGACTGGTGGTGAATGTATCATTATTATTATTATTGTTATTTTTCTCTGTCTCTCTTTCACAATATAAAAAAAATCGTCATATATACGTCACATTCATCACCATATTCATCACATATTCCCCTCACTTTCACATCACACTCTTAGGGGAACATTAGAAGGAGAGAGAAGAAAATAACTACCCCTCAACACCCCTCCTCCTCCACCCCCAACCCCCAACACACACACACACGATTGAAAAGGAAGTAAGGATAAATGAGGTTAGGACAAGGTTACGATGAGGTTAAAATTAGAGTAAGACGAGGTTTAGTATTGCATGCACGGAAGTCTGTCAATTGCTTGCTCAGAATCCCACCCTTGGCTCTTCTCTCACGCCAAGCTGTCAACACTACTGTCTTTGTGTGTTGGGGTGTTAGGTTAGGTTAGGTTTGGTTTGGTTTGGTTAGGTTAGGTCTGGTTAGGTTAGGTTAGGTTTGGTTTGGTTTGGTTTGGTTTGGTTAGGTTTGGTTTGGTTTGGTTAGGTTAGGTTAACTTAGGAGTAAAATTAGATTAGGTTACGTTAGGTTAGGTTAAGTTAAGGTTAGGTGAGGTTAAGTTAAGGTTAGATAAATAAGTTAAGTTAAGTTAGGTTGGGTTAGGTTAAGGTGTGACTATCATAATATAAACAATAGTGTGATTATTAATGTTTACATCCAATATCTGCAGATTATCAAGTCCTTCTGTTATTGATCTAGTTTGATTGGCATTCATGTTGTGTCTGTTTACTTCCTTATAAGGCGTGGGAGAAAATGGCAGCTGTGAGACGTGTTTAGGTCAGGTTTCGTCATCTTTCACCCCCCCTTCGCCCCTCCCACAATGCTAAGCCACGCCCCCACCTCCTTCCCTCCGTCCTTGCAGTAACATACCCCGAGGCCATGTGTGTATTAGCGTTATCTATCTACGTATACATGAAGGAATGGATACAAGAATAATAAAAGTATACACACACACACACACACACATACCACGTGGAAACTAGATAACTAAGTCAAGTATAAGACCATGTTGTTTATATTGAAGGCGCCCCTCCTGCCTGCCTGCCTGCCTTCCTGCTTTCCTTCTTTCCTTCCTTCCTTCCTGCCGCTGTTCATCTTTCCTTCCCTCCCTCTGTCATGTGGTGGTGATGGTGGTAGTTATAGTGATGATGGTCAGGTAGGGTAGCTCCACCACCATCACCACCACCATCACCTTAATACTACTTAATTAACACTAATATAGGTTCTTGATTTCCAACGTGACATCGAGTAAGAGGCAGGAGCAACACACACACACACACTTTTGATCGCCCCCTACCCCTTACTCCCACTAGCCCCTACTCCCCTCCCCCCAACCTCCTATCCCCTACTCCCATTTCCCCTTCCCCCCTTACTCCCCTCCCCCCTACCCCGGCAATGAGTAGGCAGTGAGAGGCAGTAGGTGGTGCGTGGTGCCTCCCGGTGTGGTGGTCTGACACATGCTGGGGCGGGAAGCTGAAAGGGTGCCGTTACAAAGGCTGTGCCCATAATCCCCGCCCCAGGCCCACCTACCCTGTCTGGCCAGCAGGGAGCCACAACGCGGACGATGGTGCTGCCCTGCCACCCTGCCACCCTTCCACCCTGCCACCACGCCTTTCCACCCTGCCGCCTTACTAACTTACCACCCTGCTTGCTACCCACTGATTCAACCTCACGTCCTATTACTCACTATCCAAAATACTGTAGTTTTTCTCATAATCAAAGGAAATTACTAACGAACTCGTATTGTCTTTTCCAGGGATGCTGATAATGGTGATGATGATGATGATGGTGGTGGTGGTGGTGGTGGTGGTGGTGGTCCTTCCCCAGTACCACGTGACAAGAGGTTCATACTTAAGTCTTCCCTTGTATGATACGTGGTCGAGGTCTTCCAACGATCCTTGACACTGCCTAAAAGTATGTAACAATATATGTCTTCCTTATATCCTCCTCCTCCTCATCCTCATTCTCATTCTCATCTTTATTCTCACTATCATTTTTATCCTCTTCTGCTTTCTATTCTCCCATTCCTTAAAGATCTTTTATTATATGTTGAATTAACTCGTATACAAAGGACCTCAGTGTGATGTAGTAGTAGTAGTAGTAGTAGTAGTTGTTGTTGTTGTTGTTGTTGTATTCTCTGTCATCACTACCAGCATCATCTCTAAATCCTTATTGACGTACTTTATCATTATTTCCTTATTATCTTGAACATTGTAACAGTTCCCCATAATCACGTTTTCTGTGTATCCTCCCGCATAAATTCAAACACTCCCTTTTGTTATCCTTCATTGGGGTTATCATTCATATCCTCTTTGCTTCCCACCTGTGAATAGTTACCCTCCACATTGACTCTAACTTAAGGTGGCGGCACACTAGGCATTTGTCAATCACTTGTTACTCGTTTTTGTTTCGTTTTTGTCTGTAATACTTTCCAGTGTGTGTATCATGGTGCTTTTCAAGAATATATGCGTTGGGTTTGGTAAATACATAAGAAAAAACATTCCCATTTGTGAGGCTCAAAACGGCCTTGCAAAAACGAGTAACATGTTATTGAAAAATGGGATAATATGGAGATAACATTAGCGTCTTCTCCCGAGGTTAATACTTACACATATCAGATAAAATTAAGGTTGCAGAATATCATGCAATTTATATAAACTGCCGGAAACTTGTTAAAGCAAAAAAAAACCAAGGCCTCAAAAGTAATAGGCTAACCTTATCACCATATTATCCGATAAATGTTTAGTGTGCTGCTGTAGCGAAATAATATGTATGGGTCGCACTCAAAACCTCGCTACCCTGTATATTTAGGCGGCCAGGCTAGTGAGGGTGAGCGACGCACTGTGAAGAAATGAGTCGTGCGTCTGGCAGTAATACGACGGCCCAGTTTACTCAAGGCAACCCATATTATTTCGCTACACCGCCACCTTTACCTTCTTACTACCCCTTGTGTTTATTTTGTTCTTCCTCTCTGTTCCATAATTCCACTTTTCTTAAATTCTATCTCTATTTATTGGTAATTTCTTCCTATGTGTTGATAGGAGGAGCATTATGTGTGTATTTTCACATTTTATATTTAGTTTATGTTCTATTAATTTCCTGAAGGGCTGAGTTGGGAGTCCTTCTTGGTGTTTAGGGTCCTAATAGTGATCCAGCCGCCCTTCCCCACGCCCTTATCTCCGCCTCCCCACGCCCTTATCCACGCCTTCTCCACACCTTCCCACCCTAGCCCCTACCTATAGTAAATTAATTGTCACTATGGCACTGCTTCTAACTCTAGTAATGTCACTCCTAGTATAAATGGTTTCTATGATGCTGATAATTTGTAGAAAATATATTTTTTAAGGTATAACTTATTTTATTTTAATATCTCAATACCACGGGTTTATATGGACGTGATGACTATTAGTATTTCTCTACACACAGATTTTATTAACGCTTCTCTTAAAGGTAATATTATGTTTTTTATAGAGGTAAAGTAATATTGATAAACAGGTAATAGGCTTTAAAACCATCACCAACACATAAATAGGAGGAAATATGTGCTACAGTAGAAAGGTTTACTGAATCAATAATACCTTTAGAACACGTGCAGCTCCTGAGAACAAACAATGCTTTCAGATAGGTACATAAGACTCTCCAGACTTAGGAATCATCACATCCACATGTTACATACTTCACCTAAGACAGTAATGTAATAATCTTAACCTTTTCCATCAAGTTCATATGTTTTGTATACAGTATTAAGCCTTATTATGCCTTTCATCCACCTCCTAGTCTTGTAAAAGCATGATAACCTTCCCTATTAACTATATTCCTAAAGTGTGGTAGAGAATGACAGCTGTAACTACACATAGACGTGAGAAATATAGTTAGAAGTTAGATATTAGGCGCCAAGTTGAGTCTGCCTCCACAACGGTGTGACAATAAGTGTGTGTGTGGGTGTTGTCATGAGTTTCATTTATTTATGGGTTACACCTCACATCATTTCAGGTATGTGTATGTAATATGGTCCGGATATCCTGCACCCACCTACGCATTGTTGTATTAAACCCCTCCATGGGAAAGCTAAATATATGTAGAGTTTTTACTATTTATTTTTTGTTAATATGTATACTTGAATTAGCTTTATTTTTTTTTCTCTCTCTCTCTCCTATCATCCTATTATGTTAGTTAATGTTTTATAAGACTAAATAGATGATTAGTATTTATGTAATAGTGTTTGTCTAGTAGTGCTTGTGTCGTTGATTGAACTTGACACTTGAAGGGAGAGAAAGAGGGAGGCAGAAAGGAAGATGAGAACAGAAGGAGGAGGAGGAAGAGATAGAAAAGAAAAGGTTGACAAGAGGACAGTGTACGAGCTAACTATATAATGGTAGTTAGTCACTGTCAATTCTATCTGGCTCTTGAGGGAATATATATAGAAGGAAGTGAGTAAATGAAAGAGTAAATTACAGGAAATAGGTAGCTACTGAAATATTACGAGGTAGAAAAGTGTTAGATTAGAAAGAAATTGAAAAAAAAGAATAAATACATCTGACATACATAGAAATAGAACATCAAGGTTAGAAATAGTGAATACATAGTTATATATTATACCTGCAACCATAATAAACAGACATGAAAATTAAAAAAATACATATAAAAAATTCATCACAAAACTCACATAACCAGAAAAACAAACACCAAAAAAACATTCACAAAATTACCACCAACCCAAATACAACCCAACCTAACCATATAAACACGTCTAAGTATATAATATTAAGCATGTTGTGTGTGTGTGTCTGTTGTGTTGGTAGTAGTGATCCAAGATGGCGGCGGAGAGGAGGGATGTGGGTAGAGAATTAACCCTTGCTGCTAATGATCACCTCACGCCTCCCCTGTGTTAGGTAATTACTCTACCTGTACTGTAATTAATACCTGATGATGGTGCCGTAAATATGAGGTGGTTAGTTAGGTTGGTCATATGGTAACTAATGGTAGATATTGACGGTATTATTATTGTTGTTATTTTCTTATTTATTTTGTTTATTTGGTTATGTTTATTTGTTGTTTGTTGTGTGGTTTGTGTTTTTTCGTTGTTTTGGTTCTTGTTATTTTTTTATGTATAGGTGTGACTGTGATTATTGAAGATTTTTTTTGTTCTTACCATTATTATTTTTATTGTTATTGTTATCAGTATCGTATTTATTGCACTCATTTTGTTATTGTTATTGTCGTCGTGTTGGTTATTCTTTTTTCCAGTTATTGTGTTATTTTTATCAATGTCATTTAATGGGCGTGGCAATAATTATTTACGATTATTGTTTTTTTTTTATTATTATTATTATTATTACATTTCCAAAGTTGACCTGACTTTGACCTCAGTATAGCTTTGACCTGACCTTCGTGACTTGGTCGTGTTAGTAAGGGCGGCACTAAACAGGCTGAAGGGCGAGGTTAGGTCAGTTAGGTTAGGTAAGGTTAAGTTAAGTTAGGTTAGGTTAGATACAGGGTTGGGTACAAATACATGTACTTCATATTTTCATGTACTTGGAGTTTAAAATGTTACCTGTACTTGTACTTAGACCCAAAGTACTTGAAAAATACCAAGTACAAATAAGTACATTGTATTTAATCAAAAGTTATTTACCGTATATAGATTCTAGCGAACTTTGTGATGATACTATTGAGTCAATACGTCTATTGAGTGTTATGATATTGTAGTGTAATATAGGATAAAGGAGCATAATTATGTTGTATTTTCTCCATTGGTAACCTGCTACAGTAGACACCGTCTAGACAGTGCCAGTACACGTTTATCTCGTGTCACGCTCCACTCTACACTCCTTCACCTTGGACTTGGACTTGGACTTGTGCTTAAGTACAATGACTTGGACTTAAGTACAGTCGCCTGTATTTGAACCCAACCAACCCTGGTTAGATAAGGAAAAGTTAGGTTAGGTTAGGTCTTACTGTCATTAATGTGTGCTAAAGTCAGGTCAGGGAATAAAGGTCAAGTTTGTAAGATAGTATTAAAGATACTTGCTCTCTCCTCTCTCTCTCTCTCTCTCTATATATATATATATATATATATATATATATATATATATATATATAATTTTTTTTATTATTTTAGTTTTCTTCATGTTTTATTTTGTTTTATTTATTTAATTTGCTTTGTAATATTGAGCATTTCAGGGGTTTTTTGCAATATTTATTTATTCATCTTATTGGTTTATTTATTTAGTTATATATTCATCTTATTCATGTATTTATTACTTGTATTTATTGATCTATTCATCTTATTCATTCAATTCATGTTTATTCATTTAGTTAGCTATATATTCATCTTACATATCTATTCATACATTAATTTCATGTTAATTTATATCTGATTACATAGACAAATACTTTTACATATTATCTGAGCAAAGAGAACAATGCTACACGTCACAATCCAATTCATTCCATAACCATCTTTGCATTAACTCAAAAAACTAAATTAACTATATACTAACGTTCAAATGTCTATGTTAACTTTGTCCATCGAGACCAAACTCAACCAAAGAAACTCAAGATTTATTTCACACATCAGTTTCCCATTTTATTTAGTCTTTCTACTCGCAACCCAAAATATAACTTCATATTAACTGCGCCCAATTTTCACAAGCAGTACATACACCGAATACACATCTCATTACATACACATTGCGGTTGAAATATAAATGTCATTACGTATAGTGCAATGTATTTAACTTCATAGTATTGATGAGTATAGAAAAAACAAAATATGGGAGGTTTCATAGCGAGTGATAGAAAATAACACACTTTTTTCATATATAAACATTAATTACACGAGTTATGTCATTCAATACTACTACTACTACACCAGTTTTCCTAAAGAGTATAATTAATAAACTCACAATACTTATTAATACTATAGTGGTGATGGTGATGATAGTGACTTAGGATGAGTGATAAACTAGATGGTGATGTGGTGGTTGTGATGGTGACAGTTATGATGGTGGTGTATATAACCTTAGACTCATTTGTTTGTCACTCTTCAGGTAGCCATGGACAGCTGTGGCGGGTGTGGGTCAGGGGGTGAGGGAGATCAGCTCCCCCCCGCTGCCCCCACGCTGCCCCACGCCTCCAGGGACAAGGACAGGACAAGGAAATCCACCGAAAAATTGCTCACAGGTGGGTGTTAATTGTGTCATTGTTTTAAGGAATCATAATTGTGAGATTGTGTTGTTTTTGTTTGTCTTGTCTGTTTGTGTTGTTTTGAGGTTTTTTAATTGTGTTTTTCTTAGTTTTTTTTATATATGTAGTGTTGTTAAGGATTTTGTAATTAATGTGGTTGAAGGTGTACTCAAGCAGGCCTCCCGGCACTCCCTCGCGCACACCTTCACCTAGGGAGAAAAAAAAATTTTCTTCCATGTGTGTGTGTGTGTGTGTGTGTGTGTGTGTGTGTGTGTGTGTGTGTGTGTGTGTGTGTGTGTGTGTGTGTGTGTGTGTGTGTGTGTCGTCTTACGAATCTTAACATCACGGTAACGATTCGTAAGACGACCCAGTCAACATCTCCTTACCTATATAATGCACTGCAAATTCAACCTCAGATACTTGTTCAGATCACCTCAAACAGTTATGCCGCTGAATTTCAGAAAAAAATATGAATAATAATAATAATAATAATTAAAATACAATGTTTATATAGTGTTTAATATTATAGTAATGATAAAATTGAGTCTATATTCGTGTTCTTCATCCTTGAAAACCTATATATATAAATTTTCATGAGATTCTGAGATGTCAAAATTTTCATGAAATTTCCAAGGCAACACCCTTAGATTTTTTTAACAAATCACGTTTTGTTAAATAACTCAAAAACTATGAGGTTTACGTAAAAGACTTAGAACATAGTAAATAAAGAGCAGGAGACGCCCGTTCTTTTGAGCTATAGTAGAATGAAATTGGTATATTAGTAACTGAGAAAATAATATATTAGTTTTTTTGACAAAATGTCAACTAAACTTAAATTTCCTACTAAACTATAAGGTATATTTTAAATCTGATTCGACCATTAGATAGACAACATCAAACTTAATATATTAACTTCTATACATCATTGCTGTACAACAAATATTTTCTAAGTAAAATGGCAAAAACACATTAGACCAAATTTACACGGAAAAATTTTGGGCGACAAAATTAAAAATCTACAATTGTTACAGAAACCTGAAAAATAACATAAATAACACACACAACACACACACACATCCAAACACACACTCAAACACCCACTTTCTACCCCCAAACACACACCCAAACATACCAAAAAACACACATACCCCAAAAAACACACTTTCTACCCCCAAACACACCTAAACACCCACAAAAATTGCACACACACTACATATATAAAACACCAAATACATTAACATTAAAGTCCATCTTACATGTACTGATTCACAAAGAGAGTTTTAATATGTGTCACTTACTAATACTGTGACACTTAACGAA
This sequence comes from Metacarcinus magister, assembly GCA_029783475.1. NCBI lineage: Eukaryota > Metazoa > Arthropoda > Malacostraca > Decapoda > Cancridae > Metacarcinus > Metacarcinus magister. The sequence continues at coordinate 7,053,116 of JAPQNM010000024.1, forward strand.
CAAGCGATTAAATGGGATTTCTTTATATCATTTGTTTATAACGTTGGCCGGTTCTCTAATAGCATAAAAAAAGGGTAGCTATATGACCACACAGAGGAGGAGAGGTAGGAAGGAAAGAAGGACAGGAGAAGGGAAGAGGTAGGAAGTAGAGAAGGGGAGAGGTAGGTAGGAAGGAGAGAAGGGAAGAGGTAGGTAGGAAGAAAAGAAGGACAGGAGAAGGGGAGAGAGGTAGGAATGAAGGAGAGGAGTGTTGTAATAATGAGTTACCTTACAGTTCTCATTCATCAAAGTAAGTTCATGTGAGTCAGACTGATTTGCACTTGGTTACTGCACATCAAACCCTCGCGTCAGGTTTGCGTTGATTCAAGTGTCATGTTTATGGATTAGCGGTGACAACATTCACCTTATCCTTGACATGGTTCTGTTGATCCATGTCGGGTGAAGACGGAATGTGTGTGTGTTATGAAACGCAGGTACGGGAGTAAGGCCAGGGTGTGTGACCTTGGAATTCTGGCAGGAGCGAAAGGCTGGAAATCCTGCCCTCCTGTGTGTGTGTGTGTGTGTGTGTGAATGATATGCGTGTTATGCATCTACTTTCGTGCCCTATGCATTAATACAAAAAAATATATATGTATCTTCTTCTTCTTCTTCTTCTTCTTCTTCTTCTTTTTTTCCCCTCTCTCTCTCTTTCTCTTTCTCTCTTTTTCTGTTAATATTGTGGAAATTGGTTTTATTATTATTAATATTAATATTATTTATATTTATTTAGTTATTTACTACATATTGAACCCATGTCGTAAGTGAAACACAGATATATGATTATTCTTCCTGGTGAAAACTGAAGCTCAAGTGATAGATAGTAACTTGTAAATTATTTTGAACAAGAAATTTTTGTGTGTTAGTCCTCCAGTTGAAGGTAACCAAGTATAAAGTTGTGTTAATCTTGATGTGTTAGGAATAGTGTAAGGAAGGAGTGAGCAAGGAATGATGAGTCAGTAAGCTTAATCTTGAGGCCATCAGCATGAATGTATTCTTGAGTAATCTGGATGTATTAGTGAATGTTGAGGCGAGCAATGTAAGGATTAGTGGCGGTGGGATGACTCACCATTTACTTTGAGTCTTGGGTGGTATAACAGTTTGATCAGTATTCAGTATTGAGATGTTTTCATAACCACCACCACCACTGAGTGAGATGATGTGTTTTGTCCGCAGCGGCCGGAGACCAGTGGAGCCAAGAGGAGAACAGTGAAGAAGGGTCAGGGCGGGCGGGGCCGCTGCCCATCACCAACGGGGTGGGTGGCACCGGGGTGAATGGTCTGCACCTGGACGAGGATGGTCCTGCCGGCCAGTCTCTGCTCAACAACAACCTGGTGGAGGAGAAGTGCAACCTGCGCCGCGCCGACGACAAGTCACTCTGCCTCTACCACAAGTTCCCGGCCAAGGTGAACAACAACGTGTACCCGGAGCGCGGCCCCGCGGCCAGGGACGGCATGGACGACTACTTCCAGAGTCACCGCCCGCCAGTCCCCGCCCCGGCCCCGGCACGCAGGAATGAGTTGAGTCCCGGCCGGGAGCAGCTGAACCTCCTCAACGGGGAGGAAGAGGACGAGGACGACGGCTGCATCTACACTTACAAGGGGGAGAGCCTGGAGGCCAACCTCTCCCACCTCATCGACATGTGCCTCAGCTGCGGGATGCCCAACCCTGAGCGTGCCGCGGCGGCCCGGCCCCGGCCCCCTGGCCCCGAGGGCCCGCCTCACAGCAACCTGTTCTCCCCCGACATGGATTTCCTGGAGATGGACTTTGATCCGGGGCCGGGGGGGGACGGGGAGGCAGACTCAGACTGTGAAGACAACTGCCTGCACGAGTGTGATAGTAGATTAGGACTGGGCGGGGTGGCTGGCCCCCCAAGCCCCGGGGTAGCCCACAAGGCCAACAACTACTGCCCAGAGATGCTGAGCCTCATGTGCCGCCGCTGTGAATCTAGCCTCTGCGATGGCAAGATTGATAATGTGGCCTTGAACCTTAGTGTGACCCCAACACCTCCAGCCCCGCCCCTCAACATAGGCCGGGGCCCTAGTGCCGGCCTGGACCACAGACCCGGGGGGGCGGGAGGGCCCCTCAACCTGCCCCGAGGTGGTCTCAACCTTCCCCAAGACTTGAATGTGGGTCTGAACCAGCTGTGTGGGGGGCGGGGGCAAGGTGGGGCGGGGCTGGGCGATGATGATGATGATGATGATGCCCCGGACAATGACAGTGTTGAGAACAACCTCCTGGACATGATGGATCACCTCAGCGACGACGCAGACGACGAGGACGACAGCAACTCTGAGAAGTATGAACCACGCCGCCCGGCCACCACCGCCAGGCTGGCCGGCGGGGGGGGTGGGCAGAGCAGGTGCCGGCGGGCATCACCCAGAGACCTGCTGTCCAGGGCGCCCCACAAGGCACCCAACAACAACCTGGGTTCAGTGTCGGCCCCGGAGGTGAGCCCCGCCAGGGAGTACAGTCCACTCGAGAAGTTTGGACGCAGCCTCAGTTTCCACAACCAACTGTCCAGTCCTAAGTACGAGAACGTGTGCTTTGCACCGCGGCCCCGAAGGGAGGAACGACCACCTCACCGCCCCGCCGAGGACCCCGTGGCACCCCAGGCAGACTCAGCCAACATAACAGCGTGTTCAGGGAGGCTCCACCGCAGGGAGAACTCTGTGTTCAACATCCTGTCTGACTCCACTCCATCACAGGTAACTCACTCACCTTTGTAGTGCAAGATAAACATAAGGATAACATTACACATTTTTAAATAGTCACATTAATCTATATTAGTATTTGTGATTTTATGTATAATGTCAGTGTTTAAAAGCATTCATGTGAGTTATATGAGTTGTGATTCCAAGTAACATAGTTATTATTGTATGAGACAGTGTAGACTGTAGAGTAATGCATTCATCAACCTTATAAAACTATTATACTGATTCTGTATTGTTTCCAGAGTGGGAACTGCAGTCCCCAGGGAGCAGGGAACGGCAGTGTTGGTGAGATGAATGGCTTGGCAATGGCACCCCCTTCCTCCACCACCACCACCACCTCCACCACCAACACCACCACCAACACCTCTTCAGCAGCTAGTCACACCCCTACCATGAGGCACATACCCCCCATCACCCCACTGCTGAAGGCACCCGCAGACACTGGACCCAACAACTCCATCCCCACGAAGGGCGTCTTTGGTGCAAACCCGTGTCCTTTGCCTGTCAAGTCCCTGCGTCCCAAGAACACCAACCCTTCACAGGACCCTAACACGGTACTTACTTCAAGTGACTTTACTGGACTAGAAACACTCATTACTCACCTGCAACTCATCTTTACATTTACAACCTCACTTCAATGTATCCTTATAACACTGTGCATCACTGTCATGCATCTACCCCAAGTGATGCCACTGTGTTGATATCCGCAGGCCAGCGAGGGTGAAGGAGGGGGTGATGACAGCTGCCCGCGGGTGAAGAAGGTCATGATCTGGACGGAGCTTCAAGCCTCGGCCAGACAAGTCACACAAATAGCTACCTCAGCCTGTGGAGCCACGGCCGTCATCAATGTGCTGGTCAGTACCTCACACACACACACCACATCAACGCCTTGTAACGAGTATAAACTAACTGTTAATTAGTTGTGTTGAGCCGAGACTTAATTCATAATCCGCTCCACAGCTTGCTCTAGATTACACCTTCTCAGTGGAGGAGGTGAAGAGCAGCATCAGGACCCGGCTGAGGGCGGAGTCAGCTCCTCTGGTGAACTACCTCCTGTCCCGCTCGGTGGCCGGCACAACTCACCAAGACCTCGTTCAGGGGGTGACTCAACTTTCCCAAGGTGCTATCAAAGCCAAGTTCTTCCATATGTTCCCAAAGCGCGTTGTCCAGCTGTCCCGGTGGCTGGCACAGTGGATCAGCAGAGGTAACTTAACCTGTACTCACACTTTCATTACACAGCGACAGTCACAGTCATACTTTAGAAAATTGGATTCATTACTTTTCACCATGTGTATAAAAGTTGATTGAGTTGCTCTTGGTGCATCACATTAGATCCATCTCCTTCCTCACACAGCCGGACTCAATCAGCCAATCAGACCAGACGCACCAGAACCTCTCGTCCTGGCCGTCAACGCTGTATTCTTCCTTGTTCCGTAGACAATCTTTTCACACTGTCCATCCATCATTGTAGAATAGAAAAATATATATAATGAATCATCAGTGTTAGTGTGTGTAATACCAAGGTGTAATCCATAACTAACTCCTATTGTGTTGTTTCAGGTGGTGTTCCGGTGGCTACACTTAACTTACAGGTGGGTGTGGCGCCAGGACAGACTATCCCTGACGCATGGCACCATCAGATGATCTTTGGGGTGGGGCCACAGGGCGTGTACCTCACCAACCCTCTGGAGTGTGTCTCTGACTGCATGCTTGGTGACCAGCTCTGCACCGACTCTGTGCTGCTTGTGCGACGCGCTGATGTGGTGAACCGATGGGGCAGCGGAGACAAGCTGGTGAGGCTGACGCAGCAGCAGGAGCCTCGGTGGAGGGACATGAATGTGCTTGGTAAGTGGTGAAAGGATGAAGGAAGTGTTAGAACAAGTGGATAGCTTCAGGTGTTAGGTGCCAATATTGTACAAGCATAGAAGGGTTGGATCAATTGTAGAATACACAATTAGATGCACGGAGAGATTCAGATGATTGGTGAGAAATTGTTTAGGAGTTTCTTATGGAATCTTTCAAAGGAGAGTAAAGAGTGAAAGATGGTGGCGATGATATCAGCAAGAAAGAATGTCAAGGCAAGGGTAACTGTTTACCTTCTGAATAACCAAAGATTTTGCCAAAAAACATTATAATAATTACTTTCTCTTATTTATAAAGTTGACAGTTGATGGTACACATAATATAATAATAATAATGATAATCTTGTTTATAAAGTTGAGTGTTGATTGTACACAAAATATTGAAACCTGTACCTTGTCTAATACCTTGTCAACCTGCAGGTCAAGTTGTGGGTGTACTGAAGGAACAGGCGGCCCCTCCTGTAGTGCAGGGCCGCCGGCACCTCACCTCCCACGTGGCCATCCCGGCAGCTTACAAGTCTGGGGTGACCATATTCATGCGGTCTGATAACCCGCACCTTCCTACCCTAATGCAGGCGGAGGAGCTTCCTCTGCTGGAGTGATGCAGTGCTCACGCAGCTCAGCTCCTTCTTGTGAGTAGGCAACATTGTCTTAGTAGTGAAAACCTTGTTACTCAAGAGCCGAGGCAGAGACCTTGCCGTTCACTAGACCGCTAAGTGACACACAAGACGCCTCTCCTTGGTGCAGTGATCAGCTTTTGTGATAGTTTGTCATTCCTCTTGGAATTGCAACATACATCTTACAAGAAATTCCAGCTGGTTCAACTAACTTGCCCATCTCCCCAGGTTTTTATATTTTCCCCGTGTAGAGAGTCCTAGGAGTTATGTAATGTTTGATGTTATTTGGTTCTAAGTTCAAACTATTTACCACCTTTCATTGGACACGTGTTAAAGCTTTTCAAAAGGTGATATAAAGGCATTGCATTATGAAGCCGCATCATGTTAAGTTTGAGTCAGAAGTAAATACCTTTTACATCTGTGTTCAAACACTTGCAACTTTGGACAATACAAGATGGTTGTGAAAGGTTTCTGCGTTCAACACAGGCTGTCAATCCCCTCACCAGTGGCACTCGTGTTAACACCAAGGGTTGGAGGAGTCATGAATTATTTTGTACAGCAGCAGTTACTTTGACACTGACTGACTGCCTAACACTTGGCATTGTACAGAACTGGAGCTCACAGGAGTGTACAGGGCATGCAGACAATAATTTAAGTCCTTTTTTGTCTTCTTTTTTTTTTTTTTTTTTTTTTTTATCTATTAAATTGCTCTTTTTTGGGGGCAGTGTACCATAATTTACATACCTGTAAATATAAAGATGCCAAAATCAAAGTTTATATACGTTAAGGTATGATTTAAGCTTTATTTTGTTGCCATATCTTGCTGTTATTTTTAATAATCGGAATTTTTTTTTTATTCATTTTTTTTTTTTTTTTTCACACCTGCCTCTACCACATATTGGGCTGTGTGCAGGATACCCAGTCTCTGTCTCCACATTTGCCACCACCAAGTCCTAACCTACATTTCATTATCACTACTGTATAAAAAATTTGTACTATAGAGAAACCGTGATAAGTTTATTAGGAGAGAAGAGTAAGTAACTCCTGGGAGGCTAACGGAGGAGAGGAGGACCACCAGGTAACAGGTGCAACGCTCTGATAACTGAAGGGATGAAGATGACATTACTGGTAGCTGTTGGGTTGTTAACGAGCTTCATGTACATCCAAGTTACTTCACTACTCATACTCACAGTGGATATACAGCAACACAGTGGATTGAGTGGCGAGTAAAGCAAGTTATGTAGGATCAGTTTTATACTATCGGTTATTGAAGTGACACCTTCCCATGCTCATACACACACGCATGCATATACCCAACCAGTCCTTCCTGGATTAACCCCAACCATTGCTTATGATCCAAGTTCTATGTAACGTGTCACCTCCATATACAGTATACCACATTGTCCCAACTCACAGTCCCACACACACCTTCAACTTACCTGGATATTTGGGTTTCTGTCTCAGTGATTCTTTAACACCATCTTTTCATCCCTATCTTAGTGTTCATCTCAACATTTCCCTTCCTACTTTGATGCTATATAATGTTTTAACCATTCTCTTCTTACTTGTCTCAACCACTTAAGTACGCACTTGTTTCCTCAGGTATTTCCACTTCCCACAAACAGAGAAGACAAGGATTATGTAAAGGAGTTCAATTTATTGGGAAGAATCGTAATAATTCATGAAGTCTGACACTATTGCATCCTGACACCCGGACTTGGACTCCCCTTTCACACATCTTGATCCAGTTAATGTTTTGTGGGGTTTGATTTTATACATTACATAAGTCTTCCATTACCATCTTTCATTTCATATTTCTCAAGTTTCATCTATGTCCTCTTTCCTTTTATATTTCTTGTGTTCTCTTTATAGCCTCACTTTCAAAATCTTCATCTACTATCATTTCATACTTCTCATATATCCTATATTCTATTTTCTGTGGCTTATACATATTATTTTTGCACTCATTTAATATATCTACATGTTAGCTTTAGATTTATCATATTTCAGATTTAAAGATCATTGAATATGTGTCAGATTTATGTATGTTGGAGACACAAGCAGGTGGCATAAGATGGAGTTCAATAATGGCAGGTGCAGCTTTAGCATATAAATCCACTGTGACTGTATGTGCACTGTGATACTACCTTTAAGAATAATTTGCCACTGGTCATCAGATGAATATTCAAAATGTTTAACTTGCTTCAAAGAAATTTTTACTTTCCAGCTCTTCATTACGAAATGACTTTCAACCAGCTTTCAGGTATTTCTGATGATGCAGTTAATTTCGTGAGTGTACCCTGAAGCCCCAGTGACTGGTTCAGCTTGTAAGAGCCACTGTTGGTTATAGCACAGACAGTGTGCCATTGTAATAGATCTAACCAAACCAGACAGAATTATGTATCTACTGTTAAATCTACAGATGTGTTAATGAGGCATTTTTTACAGGCCACACCTTTTGAGATTTAAATGTTCATAAGCCAACCTTTAGATTGTATGTCAAGTTATTGTGAAGGTCAGCACTAATGTTCACATCCAATATTTTGGACAGTGTAGAACTCCCTACCAGTCATTCTGCACTCCTCGTGTTATCTAATGAGTACATTATTAACGAACCAGTTTGTGCAGCAGCAGCTAACACCAGTGTGTGGCCTCTATTAAAGATGCTTTCAGCTTCCATATGGGTTTAAACCTGGGTCTCTTGTCATCCCATAAATGCAAAATCACTATTCACTGAATAAAGAGTATTTATTTTTTACTTCAAAGTTTTAGGTTATCCTGTGTGTGCATGCATCGTGGTACACCTGCCAGGTTCAGTCTCTTTACACAGGTAGGTGTATTGGTGTAGTTGGGACAATTCATAATTGGAAATGCAAACACATTGTTATCTTTGTTATTTATTTGAAAAATAATGCTACATACCACTCATGTTCATTCACTTCAGCTAGCCCAGGTTACACGGTAACCTCAGTAAAGTCATGTTAGCAAAACGGAATGTTGACTTCTGTATAAAGTAAAACTACAGCACTTAGAATTGCGAAAAAGAATAAACCTTTCACTCCCGCACGCATGTAGGGCAATAAATAAAAGATACGAACACTAATCGTGCTAAACTAGCCCTAACACAACACTATTAATGTAGGCTACAGCAAGGCTCAAGCATCCACTCGACGTATAAACACGTGCAATATACAGGCACCACAACACCTCATTGAAAACAACCTCACTTCAAATTGATTTACACTTCACTAAAAAGTCCATGAAAATTTACTACACTAGTATTACTACAACCATAAATTCCAGCCAACCACTTGCAAGAAGCCTGCACCAATCTGTGTTTGTACATGGTGCATCCACACATCCTTACACTTTACCAGGCTAAGACAGGTACATAGACGGAGGATGGGAAGGGCAGGAGGGAGGGGAGAAAAAAAATACTTCCGAAAATCTAAAATACATGAGAAAGAAACCGAAGTAAGTAATCCGAAATCCTGAAGATTACTGAGGCTGGAGTAAAAAATAATAAGTTTTAGGCAGCAGTTTCCTCCACAGCCTCCGTGGATTCCTTCTCCTGTACCTTGGCCTTCTTGGCAGCGGGAGCTTCCTTCTCGGCCTCTTCAGAAGAACGTTTGTCTGTGGAAGGAACAACATGGTTAACAACACTACTCCATTACCAACTAAAATAACACGTCATGGGTAAAGAAAAATGTGTGGAGTTCTATTCTGTAACGAGGCGAGAGGAGTATGGAAGGATCATTTTAAAAGTATAGGCTAAGTGTAAGTAAAGCTGCAAGTATAGATGGAGAGTAACTGGAATTGAAAGATAAGAAACCAGTGATAAGAGGGATGGGGGGGGATGTTAACAAGTATAATTACAAATAGGAATGTAAGTATGAAGCTAAGAGTGGGTATAAGAAATAGTATTATCTTTCCAACTGTATGAATCAGACATGGAGATTGAGAACGAGATGGAATGCAGCACAAGTCAAGTACATGCAGTGGAGCAGCGTGTAGGTGGTAAAGATGGGATGGAGAGCAATATGAATGTATAAGAATTTTGAAGTGCAATAACAAAGGAAATAGATTGTGTAGTGGTTGAATGGGTACAGCATAGTAATATACTGACGTGATGAAAAGTTTATGAAAATATAGAAGTGAAGTTGAAGGAGGAAACGTGAGAGGCTACAACAGAAGTGGATAAACAGCGGGCGAGTATTGAATTAGACAAGCAAGGCTTTCACAATGCAGAGAAGGAATTTCAAAACTGAGGAAGATAGAAAAATGTCTGTCGTGGCCAACCCCAGAGAACAATGTATCATATAGATAGATGAATTATTTATAACAAAAAATGTATCCAAACTGCTGTGGCAAGACATGACAAACTGAGCAAATGGTAAGTGATATTACAGGTCTGAAAGAGTAATTATTCCAACAAAAAAAGTTAAGTACCATTTTACTTGAATTTAAGAATTGGGAATTCAGAAAAGCTTAATTTTCTTGGTAAGAGAAGCACTACCAACTTATCGTTATCCCTGAATGCCACCCTACATTTAGAAGAGCTTGGAGAGAGAGAGAGAGAGAGAGAGAGAGAGAGAGAGAGAGAGAGAGAGAGAGAGAGAGAGAGAGAGAGAGAGGGGTAATCAATATCTACCTATTATATGTTGAAATAAAACAACGTACCTTTGTCTTCCTTGACTTCGGTAGTCTCCTCACTGTGGCCGTTGGTCATGGACTCCTGAGGATAAAAACACAAATTAGGAATGGAGGAACGATAATCTGACGTATCTAATGGTGAAATAAAGCACGTTGCACAATACATCTAGCCAACCCTTTCCTAGTATCTAAACACTGGTTTAACTGGCTTAACTCTTGTAATGATATTTTAGTTACTAAACACACACACACACACACACACACCTGACTTCATGTATCAATTACTTAAGGAAGTATATATGACTAAAAGGTTAACCATTTCCAACGGAAATTAACAGGATTTTGGGGTAAAGATTCCTCAGTCAGTGATATGTGGTTTGAAGAGCCACCACAAGATTAAGTGATTGTCAAATGGCATTTAAATATCCAGTTTCCTTTATAACAAGGAATATAAACATACCAAGTGCTACTAAAAGGTTTAGTTTCATTTGTAACTACTCAAATATTTAAAACTAAGCTCAATTTCAATTTGACATGAATTAAACAATGTTATTTAAACTGCCAGCTCACACCGCTCAATTAGATCCGTTTGAATTGAACTAAGTATACTAAAGACAAGTACACGTGCACTCACCTCGTCCTTAGAATGACCATTGGTCTCCTTGGCTTCACCATTGGTTTCCTTGGCATCACCATTGGTCTCCTTGGCTTCAGCTTTGGTCTCCTTGGCTTCAGCTTTGGTGTCCTTGGTTTCAGTTTTGGTGTCCTTGGCTTCAGTTTTGGTCTCCTTGGCTTCAGTTTTGGTGTCCTTGGCTTCAGTTTTGGTCTCCTTGGCTTCAGTTTTGGTCTCCTTGGCTTCAGCTTTGGTGTCCTTGGCTTCAGCTTTGGTATCCTTGGTTTCAGCTTTGGTATCCTTGGCTTCAGCTTTGGTATCCTTGGTTTCAGCTTTGGTGTCCTTGGCTTCAGCTTTGGTATCGTCAGTCTTCTCCTTAGTCTTGTCCTCTGTCTTGTCGGTCTCCATGGCCTCCTCGGCATCCTTATCTCCCTTCTTAGCCTCAGCCTCATCAGACTTTGCAGACTTGGCTTCATCTTTGGTCTTATCGGCTTCCTCTTTCTTTTCTGGAGATTTTTCTTTGTCTTCAGTCTTTTCCGGAGATTCCTTCTTATCCGAAGACTCTTTTGGAGTCTTCTCGGTTTCCTCTGACTTTTTGGTGCCGTTGGACTCCACACTGTCGGCTGCTGGTTTTTCTTCTGCGGTCTTTGCAGTCTTTGTGGTCTTCGCCGACTCTTCCGGGACGTCCTTCACGACCTCGGGGGTTGTAGCACTGCAAGAAAAAATTACTACATTGGCATGGTTGAAAGGATAACAAGTGAATCATATTATAACACAATACTAACAGAGGATGGTTCGGTATGTCCGGGTGGGGTGGGGGGGTGGGGGGAAGGATGTAAACGATGGGGTGATAGGAAGATGCAGAAGACAAGGTAAGATGGAGAAGTGATCAATAATTGTGGCGTCCTATAACGAGCAGCTGAAATCAATGACAAAGCAACAGCGGGACCAGTTTTGTATAATTAATGCGTTGATTAAAACATTAATCTGCTGTTTTAGGAATTATCAAACGTAGATAAAATCCTTATAATCGTGAAGCTATTACTGCCTAAATATACAAAAGTAATCTCATGCAATAAAATAACCGAAGCCGTTTATACTTTTCCTAACATCCTGGTCGGCATTGCAATAGCTCGACAGTCTATGTGTGAGGTTCAAGGGCGGCCGCGGGAGCCCAACTAACGGGCTCGGCGGCGTGACGGAGGCGCCTCCCAGCACGCGGTCACAGTCCCGTGTCTGGCTGGGACAATGGTCTACCGCCACCACCACCACCGTCCCTTCCCTCCTGCCCACCCCTCCTTGGCCTCGTAACGAATTTTCCCCTATGTGCTGCCGCTGGACTCTAGTGCCCGTCGCCTCCCCATGTTTCTTAGCTCAGCGGCTAGTCGGCTACACAGGAAATGGCAGACGTAGAGAAAGGCATTCACAGCGCTGCTCGTTCATTTCCTGTCGCTCGATACTGATCCGCCACGTGTAGCCACTTGTGTGTATGTTGAAGTTGAGTCTATGTGAGGGAGTGAGTGAGTGAGTGAGTGAGTGAGTGAGTGAGTGAGTGAGTGAGTGAGTGTGTGAGTGAGTGTGTGTGTGTGTGTGTGCGCGCGCGCGCGCGTCAAGTGTATGCATGTGTCAAGTGTGTGTGTGTGTGTGTGTGTCTGTCAAGTGTGCGTGTATGTGTGTCTGTCAAGTGTGCGTGTGCGTGCGTGTGCGTGCGTGTGTGTGCGCGCGCGCGTCAGTGTATGCATGTGTGAGTGCGTGTCAATGTATGCGTGTGTATGTATGTGCGTATGCATGTGTGTGTGAGCGTCAGTGGTGTGTGTGTGTGAGCGTCAGTGGTGTGTGTGTGTGTGTGTGTGTGTGTGTGTGTGTGTAGGAATACTAAATAAAAGTTGTTAAAAGCGGTTCGCTCATTAGAGGGGGGGAAATCTTTCAAGGATGAAGGCGGGGAGGAGGGGGGATAGGGGGAGCGGGAAGTTCTTGACCGAGCGGGCACCTCTTGACCACGTGGCCAACCCAACATGAACACGGTACAAGCTGAGCCTACAGGCCTATGTTTCCCTCGTGGTAAAGGCGGGTAGGCTCCGCGGCGCCGCCATTGGAACTAACGAAGGAATCACGTCACACCGCATCACGCCCGTCACCACCTCCTCACGCCTAACTGAACTCCACCTAAATACAACCCTCGCCCACAGTATTCCTTTAGTGGCCCATGACTACATTCTAGGCGAGGTTCTTCCCATAGCCAATACGCCTACAACCAGGAACCAGCCAGCCCTCAACGCCTACCGAGCACGTGGTTACCAGCTCTCCTCCCACTAGTAAGGATGCGTCCAGCTACGATAGGCAAACAAAATGCAAATCAGAGAGAAGGGACTCAGCGGCGCCTTGGACGGAACATTCCCTTTAGTTGAGAGCCAGCCGACCCTGCCTTCCCTCCCTCTCTCTCTTTCTCTCTACACAGCCACCGCCGCTGCTATCATCCAACCCCAACTTAACAGGATGAACGTAAATGCCAAGGCTATACAATATTAACACTTGTATCAGTAATAACGAGCAGGAACCTAGAAAACATCGTTAAGCCTACCACCACTCGACTACCAAACAAGGGAACAATCTAATAACAAAAGAACTATGATAATTAAGGATCAACTCGCGTCATTTCAACACTACAAAGTCTGCTCTGGAAACAATTACAATGTGGGAGGTAATAATGAGCGCCGCGTGGACTATTAAAGCAAATCGCGAAAATTACAGTCCCGCCAAACCGGTCTCTTTGTTCTGCTAAGGGGAGGGAGGGAGGGGGGTAAGGGGGGGGCCACGCCGCACTTCGCGCCAACTGCTTGTTCTTTCAACCTCACCACCACCACTTCCTTTACAAAGAACACCACCAACACCATTCCCCTGAACATATAAGGTGTAGATAACAACACCCAGCCCTCCCCTCACCACCCCCCCAAACACCTTTACAGATCACCACAGCAGCGTTGAGGATTATCACCGCAATCACCAATCACCTCGTCGCGTAGTTAATACACAATCCACGCACTTATAAATCACACATATACAACATACACAAACGCACTCCAAGTATTGCTTATCAAACGGATGAAATTCATACTCGACTGCGTGCAAGAATTTCCCACAAGCTTCATGCCGGCGTTTCCCTTATGGCGGATGTGAAGTAATTTCTCTGTAACTACACACACTACCACGGCCTCGTCTCATACTTACACAACCTCGGCAGCGGTGTCAGCCATGGTGATGTGAATTTGGTGATGGAATAAAGGTAGTATCCAAAATATGAACCGAGAGCGCGGCGGCAGAGGTCCACTTTTCACCACGTTTCTCTTGCGAAAGACTGAAGGCTGTTGAGGCTTCCCGCGCAGACTTGTCCTCCCACAAGCCTCAGTATCGACCAATAAAAACGAAGCGTTCCCATGGTAACCCCCTAAGCCACGCCCTACTAGGAGGAGTTCAAAGTCTATTGTGCCAAATCTACACATTTATGAACTATCTTTTTCAAATTTAAACAACAGCACGACCAGTATAATCAATTCAAGATATAGCAAACAAACCACATTAATATTTTCTTCATATGGAATAGTATTTTGAGAATGGATACATCATTCTAGTGTATAAAAAAAATTAGTTTGGCACTTGATAAAAGCGCGCCATGCGGTGAGAAGCGGAAAGGCGCCGCTTTCAGAGAACTAACATATGAAACCTCCCTCATAGTCTATTTCCAAATATTACTAAACCTTGCTAAACCTTCAAAGCAGGATCCCAGGTAACACTTTAACATCCTCCACATCACTTAAGAGGTGCGCGTTCAAGTATGGCTGCTCATAAATCTTTCAATTTCACGTTACCTGTTGCTTGATGGCGCCTCCGACTGTAACAACCTTCTACTACCTCCTCATTATCATTGCATTCCTAATCAAACTGCTACCATAATGTATTCATCTTTCATTCATTCAAAGCCTATCAATGTATATCTAGCATTACAAACTTATCTTCTCGTCCTATGCAAGCTAACAATCAATTTAATATCAATTCAAAGTTTTCGTCGTAATAATTAAATGGATTGAAATGGTATAAAATAAGGTATACAGTGCTTTGCTATGGAAGCCTTAGTTGATGTATTCCATGTTAACTTTGAGGTGAGCGTAATGGAATGGTCACAAAGGGGGTTTAGCTATGTCCTGACTCGTATCTTGAACTGACCGGCTCTCCTCTCCTCCCTCTCTTCACTCCTCTTCCGCCCTCCCTCTCTCCTTCCTTCCCTCCCTTCCTTCCTTCCTCCATTCCTTCCTCTCCCTCCCTAGTCCAACCCACACCTCTCTTCCTCCTTCCTTCTCTACCCACCCTTCCCCCTTCTCTCTCTCTCTCTCTCTCTCTCTCTCTCTCTCTCTCTCTCTCTCTCTCTCTCTCTCTCTCTCTCTCTCTCTCTCTCTCTCTTCCTCCCTCTCTTTCTGTCCCTCTCTTCCTTCCTCATACCGAGACGAAGAGAGAAAGTAGAGTGGAAGCAACTCTCTCTCTCTCTCTCTCTCCTCTTTATCCCTCACTTTAACGCCACATCGTATCCTGTCAGCAGGAGTGTATTATCATAATGTATATATGAATGTATATATATATATATATATATATATATATATATATATATATATATATATATATATATATAAATGTATATGTGTGTATGTGTATGTACACCTTTTATACACTTTTTTTTACACCAGACGTAGAAGGGTATACAATAACAATACCCTGGGAGTTATGCATCATGATAAAGCCGATTAATGGACATACGCACATAGTGCATCGATTGAACATAAGTAATCAGGCTGCTGCTGATGAGAAAGGCTGTCTTTTGTAATATAAACATCGTATATCTAGGTCTTTACCCTTACCAGCATATTGGAGAGGTTTTAATTTCGCGTACATAGAATAACATGTTTTACAATTAAATATGTATTGCAATCGGTTATTATTATCATTATCATTACTAATACTACTATTATTATACTATCACATCATATATCTATCGAATGGTGTTCAATGTATAGCAGGACGTATGAAAGGCGACCGCGATCAATCTTTCCACGTCCTTCTCTTCCCTTCCTTATCCTCCCCTTCCCCTTGCCCCTTCCACTTTCCTCAAACCCTCAAGGTATCCAAACACATTCACCTTCGAGGAGTCTTGTCGCCCACCCAGTTTAAATCAGTGCCGGTAACCCAAGCCGACCTCATCTACCCTACTCAGAAACCCCACAGCCTGTAGGACACCCAGTCTGGCGCCTCGGCCATGTCCTTTGTCACTCGACCTGCCCTATTATCTTCCTGCCTCGACCCATTCATATTTATATACCATCATAATAATTTGATAATGTGTGTGTGTGTGTGTGTGTGTGTGTGTGTGTGTGTGTGTGTGTGTCACGAAACTAACTAGAGTCAAAAGATCTCAGCACAAAAACTTTAGGAAACTCCGCAAGTGGAAGTTGGTCCTAAAACTTTACCAACAAGGAAAAAGAGAGAGAGAGAGAGAGAGAGAGAGAGAGAGAGAGAGAGAGAGAGAGAGAGAGAGAGAGAGAGAGAGAGAGAGAGAGAGAGAGAGAGAGAGAGAGAGACTATATTCAGATATTTTAACGAACATTAAAGTATCTTGCTACTCGATAAGTGTGTGTGTGTGTGTGTGTGTGTGTCTGCGCGCGTGTACATGTGTATGTGTGTGTTGACGCTCGTGGCCTCTTCACACACATCCACAAAGGGTTTTTGTTAATGAAAACTACACACACACAATAGCACCCGGATGTGTTGGCGGCAAAAACAGAGCAGCACAGTGTTCCCCAAGTGAAGAGGCGAACGGAGGCCCACTTGGGGAGGGTAAACACCGCAAGCAGGGAGACTCCCCACTAAAAATCCAGCGACGTTGCCTGTTGAACCCACACCGAAGGGAACTTACTCTCTTTACGCTGCCTGAATATCAAATAAAACCATAAGTGAAGCATTCCGCCAAAACTTTCATGGTATTTACAAGCCAGCTATGAGATATTAATGTAGTGATCCTGATCGTAACATCGGCAACAGTGGTGGCGATGGCTCTTTGGAAAATGGGGTAGTGGTGGTGGCCGTGACTGGTGTCTCGTCGCCCTCTCGTACACGCTCTGCGGAACACCATACCATATAATAATACTTCTAACCACACCTTCTGATATTCTTCCTTTTTTATATGGAGTAGATTAGTATATTGATTATCAGTATCTTACATAAGTTCCCAATACCGTTCGTTTCCTTTCAAGTGTAATGTCACGAGTCTGTCCTATAGTGGAACGATGCTGGCTGTCTCTATCCACTTTCTTTCCTCCTGTAACACCATCGCTCCGCTGCTCTGAGCCAGGGACGGGAGGAGCGGGTGAGGGAAGTGGCGGATGTGGTGGTAGTCTGCTGGATGTTGACTCCTTGTCGTGTGTCCATCGCGTTACAACCTTCAACTACGGAATGACTGGCAGCGGCTGAAGACAGATTAACGTGACTACGCAGCTTTCGCACGTGAAATGACCATGATAACGACGATAAGAATAATAATAATGATGATGCAGATAAAATTGGTGAGAGAGAGAGAGAGAGAGAGAGAGAGAGAGAGAGAGAGAGAGAGAGAGAGAGAGAGAGAGAGAGAGAGAGAGAGAGAGAGCAGGTGGTGGGGGAGGGGATTGGGTGGAGCCGTATTTGAAAAACCGTGACACACTACTTTTTCTAGTCCTCGTTGACAATTTTGGGAATCCAACAGAGAGCTGCTAGCATAACAATCTAAATATTTGACTGAAGGCACGAGAGAGAGAGAGAGAGAGAGAGAGAGAGAGAGAGAGAGAGAGAGAGAGAGAGAGAGTACTACCTTGCCTCTACACCTCAGCAACAGCCTCCTCCTCCTCCTCCTCACACACACTCACACAGCCGCCTTTAACCCTCGTCATGTTACCAGTGTTGCCAGGACCTGGTGAACTTATTTTACCCTTATATTGACCTGTCAGTACTGCCAACCTGGAAGTAGAACCAGTACTGCCAAGACTGAACCGCAAGCTTGAATACAATACTCTATAATTGAAAAGCCTAACCAGCACCAAATTAAAAGTAAATAAGTATAATTTTACCGGATTCTAACGTTATTATTACGCCGGTTGTATCAATGAGGGGTGAGGTTAGGTCTTTAGCTAAATGGGTGTTAGGTAGGACAGGGGTAGGGTGGTCAGGGATATGGCTGGTGGTGGTCAGGTCACACCGCATCAATACTGGCCAGCGGACGACGAGGAGAGAGAAAAAGAGAAAGAGATCATTGGTGGAAACAAGATGAGTAATGAAAATACGCGCTTTACAGAACTCAGATATGGGAGGAGGGATAGCTCATAATGAGAGCTATTAACTTACACAGTAGATTAATTACTTGAACGTTTCCTTTCCGCAGAATTAGTATCCACTGGTTTGTTGACGGACGGGAAAATTATGGCAGTGTGATCAACTGTCCCAACGCCTCGGGTACCCAAGTTAAGGGGGGGGGGAAAAAAGGCAAAGGGACGCGTCAATACACTGTGGGGAAATCAATATTCTTGCGGCTGGAGTAGATTAAGACAATTTTAGGTGCAGACATCGATGGCTGGAGCAAGCTAGGAAAGCCAGCAGAGGAGGAAGGAGGGACAGCGTCACTGACTATTTACGCTTTGAGAGGCAGGGAAGGGAGGGAGACCATCCACCTCACCTTGTCAGCTCAGTCTCCTCCTCCTCCTCCTCCTTCCCTCTCGAGCAGAACACAGAAAAGGCGGGAGGGAGGGAAAAGATAAGTCTACAACATGCTCTCACGCTTACCCGGATCTTAGTAATGTAATAATAATAATAACGATAGTAATATGTTCCGCTTATCTGTTTCCATTTCATAGTTGCTCAATTTTACAGCGTTGAAGTGTGTGTGAGTGTGTCTGCGTGTGTGAATCAGTCCTTGGGAGAGCAGTCACTAGGGAGAGGAAGGAGCGGAGGGGAGAGGAGGAAGGGAGGGAAGGATGGAGGAAGGGAGAGTGAGGGAGCCAGAGGGACCCTACCGCCTACCACTGCCTCGAGTAAAGTTCAATAATTCTGCTTCCAACACTTGTCTCTGAACGTCACGAAAGGAAATCTGATTTGTTTCCACCATTTCCACTCCGAGACTCACATCACTCCTAGAACCCAGAGTTATATTGATCAAGGAGTTTCTGTGAATCGAGGTAGATGATCTAATTTCTTTACTTTCTACCGAGCACGAGAAAGAGACAATTTTCGTTACGTGGAAAGAGCAAGGAGAGATGTGATGCTTTGCTAGCACAAGCAGGTGGTGTGTTGAAGGTGTGGATGGATGAAGAGGCGTTGTAAGTTGTAACACTTGTGTGCTTGTGCGTTACGATGGTGGGGGGGATAACAGTGGTGCCAACCGTCCCTCTCACTCACACTCACACTCACACACACACACACACACCCGCCCGCCTACTCCTGCCCCAACCTGTCTTTCTTGGTATAGGTCTTCTGAAGCTAATCGAATAGTCATCTTTATTGACTCTAGTCCTACCACTTCTACACGCTCTCCTAGGACAGTAAAACATGACATGATAACGGTATCTTAATACTTTAGAAACACGGTTTATCACACAATAAAAAAAATTCAAGGTCAGGCGAACGCTGGTCGTACACTTACATGATACATAAAATATCGCTCATGTCGAGATACACATATATTTTTTTTTATGCTAAAGCAGCGTAGGTGTTGTTTTATTTGCATTATTTTAACTTTATTAGGGTAAGCAAGCAGTGGTAAGGACAAGCAGAGTGTCTACATCTTGCCAGCCTCTTCTTCCTCTCCCTCTCTCTCCTTCCTTCCCTCCAACACCTCAGCCCTACTCAAGTTTCCTGCCTCATTCCACCTCCTCGTGGCTCTGACAATATATGCGTTGGGTAGGTGGGTAAGTTAGGGGTTGAATAAACAAAACAAAAATAATACTTGGAAAAAAGGCACATGCAGAGAGGAAAGTAAAGGTGTATTCAAACTTGTTCTCGTGTTTTTTGTTCTCTGGGTTTTAAGAGTTGAATTAAAGGGTCCTTGCAGTCTTTTGAAAGTGGTGATGATTTAAAGGAGTGTGAGAATAATGAAGGAGCATTAAAAATTTAATCTGGGAGTCCATACTATACGTGAATAACAAGGTTTATACCCTACCTGGCAACTCTGGAGGAAGATGGAAGGGGTGCTCTCTCTCTCTCTCTCTCTCTCTCTCTCTCTCTCTCTCTCTCTGGCGGATCCATTGACCTTTGCGAGAAATACCAAATAATTCATTTCATACATTTGGAAGTTTCAGTATGCAAGTGTATGTACATGTATAGACGGTGTTTGAATCAATACAGGAGGGAGGTATGTAATGTTTTACCGTATAGGGAAAATAATTAACGAAACTGCTGTAGCTGATTTGAATGTGCGTGTATGTATGTGTGTGTGTGTGTGTGTGTGTGTGTGTGTGTGTGTGTTGCTGTGAAGAAACATAATGGTACACTGAAAACCATGGATGAAAAGTAATATAATATGCATAACCCATGTTAGAACACACACACACGCACACACACACACACACACACACACACACACACACACACACACACACACCTTAATGATAACGTTTAGGCTACACATGTATCAATTAAACAAATAGTATAAAAAACTATCTAGTAATAAATTTAACCACCAAGGAATTCTATTGATATTGAATGTTATTGATTACTTTTCATCATCTTAATTAACACATAAAAACGGAATATTTCTAATAGAACCAAATCACCTTTAGTGTCTTACCAGGAAAGGAACTGGAGAGAGAGAGAGAGAGAGAGAGAGAGAGAGAGAGAGAGAGAGAGAGAGAGAGAGAGAGAGAGAGAGAGAGAAGAGAGCAAAGAGAATGGGAGGGGGAAGTGGAGAGGGCAGTCACCACCACCTTTCCCACGCCTCCACCCCTTCCCCACCGCCGCCCCATCTCACTCCCATCACCGCCCCTTCCCACCGCCACCCACACAAGCCTGGCGGGTCTTGGCGGGAATGAGAATGGATAACTCAACCTACGCAAGGACTAGTGAGTGAGAGTAACCTAATTTCGATCCCGTCCGACGTGTTCCTTACCTGTTCAAACTACCAAACCTGTTCTTGCTAACGGCCTTCATTTTTTATGTCGATCTGCTATCCTTTCCCTCCTTGTACCGGCTCCTTCCCATCCTGTCTTTGTAACACGCAATGCGATCCTTCTTCTCCTGCTACGACTCGGGAAGTGGAATCGGAACCTGTTGGAGTACGCTTAACTCGTAAATCTAGGTCATGTTAGGTCAGGGTAGTTAAGTATACATGCTCTATAGCGTGTTAAGAGGTCAAACTTTTTTTTCTTTTTAACTTACTGCGTGTTAAAAAATGTTATGCACTATCTTTGATAACTTATCGTTTTACTGGTGAATAGATAACGCATTCATTTATTCATAGATTGGAATGCAAATAGTGAAGGTTGTCCGTGTGTGTGTGTGTGTGTGTGCGTGCGTTTAGTGATAACCAAAGCTCGGGGCGATGGACTATACTTATTATTATAGTCCCTTCTGCTGCCTGTCAGTCCCTCGCTCCCTCCCTCACGCCCGTATGTTGAGTTGATCACAGAAATGTATGATAAGGGTCGGGCGTTGAACTAACTATACGTGCACCGTTAGAAAGACAGAATGCGTCACGGAGGGAGAGAGAGAGAGAGAGAGAGAGAGAGAGAGAGAGAGAGAGAGAGAGAGAGAGAGAGAGAGAGAGAGAGAGAGAGATCAATAAGTGAAATGAATTGCACAGAAATCAGGAGTAGAATAAAAATGAGAGGTTCTTGTCCAACAGATGATAATAATAATAGTAATAATAATAATAATAATAATAATAATAATAATACTAATAATAATAATAATAATAATAGCTTTACTTCGGCAGCGAGGAGATAATATCAGATTGTGGTAAAAAAAAAAGTTTATATATCCATAAAAAAATATAATAAATAAATGGATAGGATAAGAAAAAAAAAACAATGTAAATGATAAGAACGATAACGATAATGAAAAAATAATGACAAAGATGATGATAACAACGATGATAATGCCACCAATAGTGAAAATAAAAATGCTAATATTGATAGTGATAATAATGATGATGACGACGATAATGATAATGAGTATAATGACATAAAAAGATATTACATTGGGGTTGTTAGGGGTCAGTTGGGGTGACTAACATAACATTAGATCTTAGCTTAGATGTCCTAGGCTATGGTAGTGTAATATAAACTATCATAACGATACTATATATGGATTAGGCTGGGCAGAGGGTGATCAGAGCATAACAAAACTGGACATATCAAGACGGGGTGAGCTGGGGGTGAGTTGGGGTGAGATGGGGGTGCGTTCTAGAGGCAGATCAAGGCCACCGCTGCACCAGGTAATTCTACACCTCTGAATCCCATGTCAAGACCTTATCAGTGAGGCTCCTATGATCACCAACACCGACACCACACCACTCCTGAAGGCGCCACCCAGACACCGCGCGCACCCCTTCCGGTTTGCACTACGCAGGAAGTTATCTAATGAGACCTAAATACAGAAAGAAACCAGGTAATGTTGGTTGGTAAAAAATAATAAGTATATGTACGAACCTGTTTTCCTCTCTCTTACATGCACCTAACACCTGTCTCTCTTACTTCCGGTTCTATGTCATGTAAAGTAATGGCGGTTGTACTTTGGTGAGTGGAATTATATATAAAGGTAACCGAGTATAGGGATAAAGCAGCTACATAAAGGAAACATAAATTAAGGACAAATATATTTCTCTCAGGAAAGAAAGGTATTGGAATCACTTTCAAAAGGACCCAAGCCTGACGTAACACTAGTGATATTATACTTTATAGAAATACATATAATTTATAGATACTTAAACTTTCTCATAAATACAAAATAATGGTATCTTCATTAATCTTTTATAGACGATTATTAAACATAGCTTTGACGCACCAAATCTCTCTCTTCTTGTTGGATGACAGTTTATTTTTACGTCAGTTGCTATAGGTATTCCTACATCCGTTCATACACTTACACATATACGTAAATAACTTCAAGTAATGGAGAGGCATCTTGTTCTTTCTTGATATGGAGTTATGAATGTGGTAACTCAACGAAATGGAAAACCCAGACCATAAGAGATGTTATAATGGTAGTGTGTATGTATGTATTAGTATATGAGTACACCATTTTCCTTTTTATGTGAGTGGTTTGAGTGAGATGTTTAATAGACGTTCCATTGATGATAAAAAAAAAAAGTAAAGGTGACTCTGACGGATATTATTATGATGTTTTTATGGACTTAGATATGTTACAAAAATAAAAAAAATAGTTCATAATGTTGAGAATTATAACTATTTTTCTTTATTATCATTCATATGTATACGTATATGTTATCTTGTTGATGTATACACTGACTATACACTGAGATGGATGGTCTATGTTCTTATGTTCTTGTATTCTTATTTCGTGTCATGTTAACCAAGAGTGTGTTGAGGAAGGTGTGTTTTGAGTGTGTTTTGGCGAAGCATTGGTGGCTACACATAATTTGTTAGTGCGTGTGTGCATGAAGGTCTCTGTGCTATCATGAAGGGCTTCCTGTGGCGAGATAAGGGTTGTGTGTGTGTGTGTGTGTGTGTGTGTGTGTGTGTGTGTGTGTGTGTGTGTGTGTGTGTGTGTGTGTGTGTGTGTGTGTGTTCATGAATACGTTTAGAGCAAAATTTTCCTTGAGCTAAAGTCTAGTATAACGGCGTCTCACACACACACACACACACACACACACACACACACACACACACACACGTATCAGACATCACTTTATCGATTAATTCCGCGTGCAGTATAAGCCTAACATTCCCATCCGTCCCTTCACCTTCCCTTCAACTTTCCCGCCTTTACCTTCTGTTTGCGCCTACACACACACACACACACACACACACACACACACACACACACACACACACACACACACACACACACAGACACTCCCTTCCTTCTGCCACAAGCCCTTGAGCCACTAGATAAGATTCTTGTGTGTGTGTGTGTGTGTGTGTGTGTGTGTGTGTGTGTGTGTGTGTGTGTGTGTGATAACATAATGATAAGGAGAGTGGTTTGATAAGTATGTGCTTGATATGCTTGTAATATTTATACATTATTATATTATTCTTTTCATACAAAAAATAAAACTCCGATGAATTAATAAAATAAAATATAAAACAATGAATAATATGAAGAATCTATCGACAGTTTGCTTAATAAACGATGAAGTAAAATAAAAACAAAATAAAAGAAACATACAGGGATCTTAAGGAAATGGATGAAATGAAAGACTAACAAAATACTAATCTTACAAAGTTTCAGAAAATAGGAAACATTTAGATAAACGAAAAGCAAATTAACTGAATGAAAAAGAGTCCCTGCATATTAAAAACAAAATACAATACAATAAACAATGCCGACTTATGAACATTATAAACAAAACTGTAAACATATTAATAAGAAGATATATAGAACAATTGGAAAGAGTAGGAAATATTATCAGAAAATCAAACCCAGACGACAACGAGAAACAAGTGAATATCGCCTTGCGTTTCTACGGCCGTTATAAATGTCAGAATACAATTCAGACAAAAGATAATTGCACTTCACAAATAATGCATAGGATCCAAACAAAGGGAAAAGAAACAAGAGCCTTACAGTATCTATACATAATACAACATTGTGAAGCGAAGGCGGATTACAACAGATTCTGAAACCCTTTGTACAGTGTTACCATTCAAGGCTTATATTACTGAGGATTAACTTTGGTATACTGTCCTTGTAAAATTAAAATGTTAAGTAAATAATAAGTGTTAATATAGTTTGTGTTTGTGGATGAGTTAAAATTATGAGTCTATTTTATCAACATACCATTTTACCCCAAAATATGTTATGGTTATGTTTTTAGAACGTGACTGTACTGTTATTTGGAGGAAAGTACAAGCGAGCAATACTATAACAATAATAACTACTACTACTACTACAGATAGACAAATATACAAGTAGATAACATTAAACACAGCCGACAAACACACACACACATACAGACGGACAGAAAGAAATACAAGCAGACATATAATTTTCACAGTTATTTCCGCTAATCTTTTTTCCCTTCCCTCTTTGTCATTCATTTCAGCACACATTTGACACCCACTAAAGTTTTTTATACATGCAACTCATTACTTCATTCCTCCCTTCCTGTTTTCCCCTTCACTCTTCCTTCCTCCCTCACCGCAGTCCCATCCTCCCTCCCTTCTCCCTGCATTCTTTCTAAACATTTAATAGACACGTACTAACACAAATTACGTACTGGGTGTGGGTGTCAACATGTATGCAAGGTTAATTATGTGTGTTATGTTTTATGTAGGTAAAGTAAAGTATATGTAAATTCAAAAGTTTACATCCATAAGTTCAAAGAGCGGTGTTTTAAAGTTGTTTATAAGTTCAAGGATATATATTCATAAGTGTTTGGAATTTACAGGTTCAAAAGTGCGAGTGTAAGTTTGAAATTCTAAGCATATTCAAGAGTTAAGTTCAATTATGTTTACGGGTGAGTCAATATACTTTATAGGTCATTTTGAAAGGCAATATAAGACTCAAAATTGGGTGGAAATTGAAATACTGCACACGAGTTAAAAATTGGGATACAAAATTACGTTTACATTAAAATAAAAAAAAGCATCTATGTTGAATAAAAGAATGTGCAATAGAGCATATGTTCAAAACGGTCTATATATACAAAGATTAAAAGTGTGTGTGTGTGTGTGTGTGTGTGTGTGTGTGTGTGTGTGTGTGTGTGTGTGTGTGTGTGTGTGTGTGTGTGTGTGTGTGTGTGTGTGCCTGTGACCTTTTGTACCTGTCACGGCCACAAAATACACCTTTCAGGCACATATATATACTCCTGTCATCCCCTCCCACCTGCGACCAGTCTTGTAGGTGTGTGTGTGTGCATGTGTGTGTGAGAAAGAGAGAGAGAGAGAGAGAGAGTGTGTGTGTGTGTGTGTGCTTTGATTAATCTTCCTCCCCCTTTTCCTCCTCCTCTTCTTCCTCCTCCTCCTCTCTGTTAGTTTTCCTCAGCTTCATCTATTTACAGAAGTGGAAACAGACTTGGAATTGAACATAGAGGGAAAAGATTAAGAAATTTCCCACTGTGTTGTGCTTCATAAGGAGTTAAAACAAGATGGAAAAAATGGGAAAAATGGAAATAGGAAAGAAAAAGAGAATATAAGAGGAGGGATGGGAAAAAAAAGAGATAAAAGAGAAAGAAAGCGAGTATAGAGGTACAGTGACTAAATTCCTGACTTATTCCGTGTCCTTGTTCTTTCTTTTGACTCTCTCTCTCTCTCTCTCTCTCTCTCTCTCTCTCTCTCTCTCTCTCTCTCTCTCTCTCTCTCTCTCTCTCTCTCTCTCTCTCTCTCTCCATCAGTTATGAGTGTTGATGTGCTAGAATCTTGATCATTATTTTCTTCCTTCCTCCTCCTCCTCTTGCCTCTCCTCCTCCTCCTCCTCCTCCTCTTCCTCCTCCTCCTCCTCCTCTTCCTCCTCCTCCTCCTCCTCTCTCCATCACATAAGGAATGCCAGTGCTCTGACAGGCCATGAGAGAGAGAGAGAGAGAGAGAGAGAGAGAGAGAGAGAGAGAGAGAGAGAGAGAGAGAGAGAGAGAGAGAGAGAATGAGAGTGCATTAACCTTGTATACTTCAATTATTTCTTTATAATTTATAGGTTAAATATCAACACAGATTATAATATATTAGAAAAACGTTCTTTGTGTCACGTTATAAGTAAAACCTTTTTTCGGAAATACTAAAAATATAACGAAGAAAAAAAAAAATGTATACATGGAATAACACAATAAGTAATAGAGAAAAAAAACAAAATTGAAAAAATATATGATAAAAATAAAACACTGATACATATATATATAGGGGAAGTACGTTTTTTTTACTAGAGAATATATATAAAAAAAAGTGACTATCGACTTTATCCCGCGCAGCACTAAATGAAGACCCGGAAAACATTAATGAAGGTTCCCCATTCCTCCACCAGGTGCCAGGTGAGGTAATGACTCAGTCCAAACACAGGTATAGCGAACACTCACTCACTCACCCACTCACTCACTTACTCTCTCACTCGCTATACACGCGTTCAATTGGCACACTATACTTTCAAATACAAAAATATTAAGTATACGAATTATTGAAGATTTTGTGAACTGGATAAATTTGATAAAAGGAGACACATTATATTTCAGACATTTTCCTTATTCATTGTTATTGTAATCATTGGGTAAAGTAGTTTTTTTCACTAATAAACGTAAGAGTGAACGCAAAATTCAATAGTGTTTTCTTGTCCATTAATATTAATTAGTATCATATCTACTAATGTTCAATTATCTTCAGTAAAATTAGGCGTTCAATATATCTACCATTATTTTTTTCTATTGTATTTTTTATTCTTTTTTTTTCGTCGCGTGGTATGTAGCTATTAAGCCTAATTGTATCATATATAAATGTCAAGATAACACAAGACAATCTGTCATAATACACCCATTACCTTTTTTTCATACAGTCAGCTAACTACCTATTAATAACACCATTAATTAACCATCTAAACCCCGGTAGTTAATGGATACCTTGTTATTTATATTATCTTAAGTAGAAATTTCTGATAATATAAAGATAAGGTTAGCCTACTATTAACCTCGGGAGAAGACGCTAATGTTATCTCTATATTATCCAAAATTTCAATCAACACCTAAAAATATTCCACTAACGTTTAATAATGATGATGAGGATGACGATAGTTCCTGATGGTGACGTGCAAGGTAAGTGCTTGAGCCTCGTCTGTGCCCACCTTCCTCGTCCTGGCATCTCCCCAGCACCGGCTCCAAGCTTGTCATCATCGTCCTCCCTCACGCACGGACGCTATTCTGGGTAGACACCTTCCCTTCCGCTATATAGTAGAGGGGCAGAGGGAAAGGAAACTGTTTAGGACTTACACCTTTCACGATCTTCAGCCACTGTTTGTTTATGTCATTTTGATATATGAACCTATTTTTTTTTATCTCTATTTATGGATTACGATTTATTTTTCTAACTCTCTTCCTATGCTCATGGTTTTATTTTATTATTATTATTTGAATTGGTAAATAACGTATATATGAAAATTTCACTAATATAACAGAAGCTACGAAAGGTTATAACAGGCTAGCTAAACAACAACAACAATAGCAACGATAACAATAACAATGACAACAATAAAAAACTAAATAGCCCTTAATGATAGAGTCAAAGCGTCATATATAGGCGTGACAAGGACAACTCAAGGCCGAATAGAGAGGAAGGACCTGTATACTATGCGTACCAAGTGTTGTTAGGCAAGGGAAGGGTTATCAACAGCATCACAAATTCCTCAACCTAACTTTATACCAGCAAGCAAGTGGGTGTGAGGGGAGACGAGGGGTGTTGGGTGCTGGGTGCTGGGTACTGCCTCACATCCTGCCTTCCTCACCCCTCACTCAACTGTCCCTGGTAACGTATGAACTGCATGCATGGAGGGAGAATCTAAGGTACATCTAGATAGGGAAAAACTAAGCTAAGACCACCCAAGTGAAGATAGGTAGCGGTGTTCTCTCTAAGGGAAAGCCACATTGATTCTCACTGTCAGATGAAAGTGTGTAGTTTTCAGACGCTCTATAAAAAAACACGTATTTGAGGATTTGTGTGAAATTGAGGGAAAATTATAAGCAGGGATGAGTGTGTACAGGTGTGAGTGCACATGTGTTTGCAGACAGTGACTGATGCAAATGTAACGCTTGTCGATGTGTGTGTGTAAGTCTTGGCGCGCAGTTAATGTCGTGAAGCGATGTTTGGGGTGGAGCGGAACTGAACCAGAGAATTGAGAGAGAATTGAGAGAGAGAGAGAGAGATAGAGAGAGAGAGAGAGAGGGAGAAAAAGAGTCATAAAACATACATAATCTAAGGTGTCAGAATAGGTAATGCTGACAGAGGTGTTCCAATGTGTCATGTATTGTGAGTCCTAACACACCTGTATGTGATGAAGCCATGAAAGACTACCTTGCTGACGCCTCGTAAATTTTACATCAAGCAGCTCCCACAGCTAAAAGGTCCTTCCTATAGAAAACACAGCTGATGACATGTGATCCCTCCTTACACTAGCAGGCTCTTGTAAGCTGGAAGAATGACAGCTGATAATGAAAATAAAATACTTTAGCAACCTGGTTCACTCTTTCTCTTCCTTGAGGGCGGCTTGGAGAAGGGATCCAGATGAAAACAACAGATTTTTCCCTTGTCCTTGTAGTTTTTGGTTCAAGGGTAACAGAGAGCAAGGGGCGTAGACTTCCCAGAGGCTCTTCTTTTGAACTATGTACTACAGACTGTCTTTCTGCATCGTTCTTTTACGTTGGTTTCTCCTTCCTAGAGGCTCTACTTTTGACTCGTTTTGGATTGCTGTTTTACGTTAGTTTGTTATCTGGTTTCGTTAGTGGTTTTGTTGTGGGTGGTGAAGAGCCTCATTGGTCCTTCAGTAGTGGAGTGCGTGCAGCCTCTACAAGCTAAGGGTACTTCAGCGCACGTGTGAGGACTTCTGAGAACCTTATCACTGCTGCCTGGTAGTGTCAACCGACGATGTGATGGAAGGCAGCATGTTACAAATAGGAGAAAATAGCAGAAGATGAAGAAGAAGAAGAAGAAGGAGAAGAAGAAGAAGAAGAAGAAGAAGAAGAAGAAGAAGAAAGGAAAACATACATAAAGTTCAAGCAGACATTACTAATTTAAGAGTCAATTATAACATCATACTCGAAAGCTTTATCAGGCGAGGCTGGGATCGAAGCGAGGACAATCTCATACCCACCCAACACACACACACACACACACACACACACGCAAGTCTTAAAAAAAAATTCCCTCCCGCCCTTACCCCCCCTCCCCCAGAAGAGCCTTTGTCCTGGTAGTGACGTCACATTGTGTATAGGAAAGCCTTATTTCTATTGGCTGGCGACACGTGGCCTCTATAAATGGGCCACGTGCAGGTCCAATAGGAGGATGAGGTTCAATATCACGGCCAGAAACAAGCAGCTGGTTAAGGATACACACACACACACACACGGATCATTATTTTCCTGTCCCCAGCTGCGTTTGGTCAGCATTAGAGTTCTGTACTACTGGCGAGGGTATACAGACTGCTATGTAGGCTGGCTAAGAATGTTCAGTGGGTTTGGAAACTTGGTGGTGGCCAGGGAGTGAACGGACAGATGGTCTCCCTACATCTGATCACTTCCCTTCCCCTGCATCCATTACTCACTGAATATATACCATTCATTGTCCAGTCCTTTGTGTCCTGCAGCTGGTTATGTTGTTTTTGTTGGTATCATTAATGCATCCCCATCCCATAGGCACATACACCCCTTGGTTAAGTTATAAATTCATTGTTATATTTGAATACTATGTGGTAGCGCTTCTTTTTCCAGCTAGCTTTGGCTGGAGGGATGGGTGGGTGGGAAGGAGCCTTCTACTATATTATCTTATCTATTCTATAATAGAATAGTGCAGAATATTGAAATCCAACAGGCTAGCAATTATATAAATAGTTTGATTATCCTTAGCAATCCTATACAGTAACAGCAGCAGAAGTAGTAGTAGTTGTAATAGTAGTGATAGGAGGAAGAGGAGGAGGAGGAGGAGGAGGGGCAGCATTATCGTTGCTATATTGTGTTGCAAGCCTTGTTTACCTAGATAGTGGGATAGAAAGTGAAAAAAAATATGCATACGTCACTCAGTTGAACACAATACTGTCACAAACAGGGTCACTCTCTCTGATGCGTTCCTCCCTCGTTAACTCGCTATTTCCGCATATGTAAATAAAGTTCAACATCACACGTGCGTATGTTTGACGCAACTAGGAAAAATATAACATTGGTTGGCGCCTACTGAGTCCAGACTACCCCCCACCCCCGCCCCTCATCATCAACTCGCCCGCCAACTGCCTCTGTGTCAGTTGACTAATCACATTTTCTTAGTATATTTTTCTCTCCTGGGAGTTAATAATATGAGTGATGCCTTTACATGGCCACCAATAGGCTGTGTGTCTGGTGCAGGACGTGGGAGGCCGTGTGGAGGCTATAAGGCTCATAAAAATAGCTGAGGTAAGGCAGTGACTCCCTCCCACCTCGGCGGCAGCTGCTCCACCCACCCTCACCCTCACCCTGCCAGGCCTTCCCATCCCCCTACCACACCCTGCCAGGCGCACCCATCCCCTACCCTCACACATCACACACACACACACACACACACACTCTCAAGCTGGGTTAACACTACTCAAATTGACTGGTGGCCAATACTAACACTATGGGTAGCAAATATGTGACCATGCTTACTTGACGGTGTTATGGAGTCCAAAAATGCGCCAAAAGTGCTCCTCAAAAACTGCCGCGGTCCCTTTTGTACTTTTATAATATTTTTCTTTCCTATAATTAGTAATTCTTCACGTATTTCATAGTGAACATTGCTATACTGATATTACTAGTTATTACTATTTTGCAGTTACAAGCAGCGTGGGTTGGTGGTGTCAGGAAGTCAAGTGTGTCTGGTGTGACCTGGCGAGCACACGTGTGAGTTTCCGTGATTATCGCAGTACCAGATGGCAGACGGGGATCCGGAGTGCAAAAAGTGCGGAAGGTAGTTCTTTGGCCACTCCTTGACCGTCCCTCAGGCTGTCTTCATTAATGGTTGTCGTAGCTGTGTCTGTACTGGTGATGTAATGGGTTATGAGTGTTCTCTTATTTGCTGCGAGGCTGGTGTAGGAGGGCATGATGCTAAGAACGCTGTATATAGTCTCCCTTTGTTCTGCAGCTCATGAAGGAGAGGTTAGTGGCGTGTCCTGCCTCAAGGTTACGTGTGTTGGAGAGCCTTGACGGGCCTGTATTTTATATGTATCAAGGTGAATAGCTGATGGTTTCACAGCCATGACTTATGTTTTGATAACCACACCACAGTCTATATACAGCACACAAACTTCATTGGGCTGGGGAGTTGAGACAGAACGATTTACTGAACGAAATTTACATCACCAACATCTCACGTGGTGTCAAGAGTCATTTATGTATATATTTATTGAAGTAGTGAATGACTGCATCTGGGAACAAGGTCTGCCTCGAAACACCTTACAGATCTTTATAAACTTGGGTTGATTCTTGGGCAGTACATTGAGTGAGAAAAGAGAAAATTAAATTAAGAGAGGATATTGCATCTGGGTGTGAAAGTTTCCCTCTCATGTGTGCGTGGGCGAAGGGTTGCTGGAACATGATACCACAGATGGTGTGAGGGAGGCGCCAATCTGATGGCAGGAAGACTCCAAGGTAACAGTAACATTTAACATTAACCATCATTACTGACGAGACGGATTTCATGAGCACGTACGCTGCAGACAGATGGAGGGTGGCGCCAGCTTGAGGCACAAATGTTCGTAATGGATATGTTACAATTCAGAGACAAGGCATGCCATTAGAAGCAAGGCGGAGTATTGAGGGGAAACAGACTGTACAATGTATGCTGTGTCACACATCTACTGAGAGGATTCCACAGCACTGGTGACCCTAATAATTATCCCATACTTCCTTGCTTTATAAGAATGTGAAGGGAACTCATGCTCACCAATACACGTCAAGGTTGTCCTTAAATCATTCTCAATTTCCTACCCTGTGAACTGGTACTGAATCTACTCGTGAATGCAGCAGAGCGAAACATAATTTTTGAGGAAATCCCAGTATAAATTAAATGCTTTCTTGGGAGTTGCCACGTGTGAATATTTACTTCCACCCAGATATAAGATTTCGCAGTCTCCCTCTGGCTTAGTGATAAAAACCATCAGTCATTAATCTATGTAAACGTAATGGTTGACAAAGGACTATGAGTTGGTAGTCTAGCATGGTGAAAGGTCTATAGGTTGAAGTACATCACATCATTAGTATTTTCCTGTTACAAGCAGTGTATAAGCGAGTGTGCTGAGGGTGCCTGGTTGTCATGCAGAGGACAGACGCGTGCTGCACTGTGACTAGCCATTCCTCGTCTCTTTAGTCATGCAGCTAATGTGATTCAAGGCTGAGTTAGATCTGCATGCGTAGACTGTTAGATCCAGCCCCGAACACTATAAGCAACTAACCAGGAACAACATAATTACAACTACAAATAATAAGACAACAATATACTATAAACTATATATCATTCAATCGAGAATAAATGGATTTCTTGGCAGTATCTCTTGCGTACGATAACCAAAAGATAAATGACACGAGACTGAATAAATGACAATTATAATACGAACACGATTATCAGGTCAGGCTAATGTACCCTAACTATGTCAAAACCAAACTTACTAACATAACCTGAAAATATTCCATAGATTTATTATCCAGACGTGATCCCATTGCTGTTATGTTTTGGCTCACCATAAATAGTTAGTTAATGAAAAAAGAGCAAGCACCAGACATCAGAGGTCATATGGAGTTCATAAATAAACATAACTAAATTTCACCCTTGGATTATTCTTCAGCCTTACCTTAAACCCATGAGTTCACAGAATAATAATGGAACTAACACAACACTTGAATGTAACTTACCAGTGACATCAGATTTATTCTTGGGGACGTTACTATAGATGATGTTTCGACCACAATTGTTTACAGAAACCTAATTAAGTGTTGACATTGACATAGACAGTCTTCACCTCACGGGATTTCCTACATTCCGAACAATTTTCTGTTGATACTTAAATACTGTATTACTTCTGTCAATGGTTCTTCCGTATTATAGTCTCGCCATCTGCCACCTTTCACCGTTATATGAATTAACTCCAGCTCAATTTTCATCACGGTTACAACTGGTGCCATCTCCCTCCACCATATGAAATCTTTAAATAACCTCTTATACTACTAGTTCACTTTTCTAAATCTTCCTAGACTTCAATGTAAGCAAATCTAGTATCAAGCTGTACTCAGGGAAATATACAAACATCTGAAAGCCGCAAGTTCGCCTTTAAATAAAGTTAAATGCAGAGGGACTTGAAAACCTTGAGGAAGGCGACAAGTGGTTAGCAAACAGGTTATTTATTGTTTCCTATAAATGTTCGCTTACAAATTCATGAACCCAGTGAACGGTTTGCAAATAAAAAAATAATAAGTGTAAATAATTTATCAAGCTTGTTATCTACTGTGAACACTGCACAACAATTGGGAATGTTCCACACCAGTTCTGAGGTCGTTTGCAATGGTTAATGGCCACACAAAACTATTATATACCCTTTAAAGTAGGGTAGCCGATACAAGGCATCCACATAGGGTCTAGGGAGAATTGAATCATCCCTCTCACTCTATGCTTTGTCTCTTAGTAGGAAGCAAGGATTATATACAGAGCCTTGGTAGGAAGGAACAATACACAAGGACCACCAGCTTCCTTGCTCCATCCTTATTAGTCTCTTTTACGACAGTGAATAAGGTGGCAGTAACTATTCTATAAACCTAGCCACTGATATACAACCAGGCCATATCCCCGAGTACCACAGAGGAATGTTATCAAGTGAGTAGCTGAGACAACACATCTACATAGAGTTTGGGGAGAATCTATTCACCCTTCCCACAGTATGCCTTCTCAGAGGGAATAAATAATACGGAAGACTCCCCACCCACCTTGCTCTACCCTTATTAGTTGCCTTTCACAACACACATGAGTATTAATATGGTGTCAGTATTCTTCCAACCTGGCGGCTGATGGGAGACAGGCTAAGTCACCCTACCACAAGAGAAATATACCTATACATCTTGCTTTTATCCCCCATAAAGAGGATAGATAGCCGAGACAAGGCTTATACATAAGGTTCGGACAGAATTTAATCCCTCCTCCCCTTCTCTGCATTGTCTTATAGTAGGAAGAAACATAGAGGTGAGGCTCCCCAGTCCCATTGGTGTCCCTATTAGTCACCTTTTATGACAAGCAGGGAATAGGGCGGCATATTTATTTATTTTTCTTACATTAAAAGGGTACTGGCTAAGGGACAACACCCAGCTTAGCCGTTGATGTGTGACCAAGCCAGGACCTAATATTCACACACTACTGCAATGTATGAGAGACTAATGTTTCTCACGGCACATAACACTCGCATAACGGTGAATTTTGGTTACACGAGAAACAACTGGTAGATATAGATTCATTGCATAGCTGAGTTAGCATTACCTACACCCACATATAATAAGACTCTGGTATAGATAAATAAATCATAGGTAAAAAATACATCAACATCAATGAGTAGTATAAAGTATAAGTAAAACACACATTTAAAGGATCACTATAATTATAGAGCCAGACTGTTTACAAGCGCCTGCCCCTGCGGCCACCCTTCCTACGTGTGCTGTCTGAGGGCACCGGTGTCACATCCTGAAAACAAAACAAACACACGGGTCAACACTTAGCTCTCCACAAGTTAAGATTATATGTGGAAGAAGCATAAAAAAAGCTAGATTCTCTAATGAACACGAAAGGTGATTGATGTTATATTGTACCGAGCCTTGCTGTTAAGACAATGAGTTTACAGTATTGAAAATGAGTTTATGATATTGAAAATGAGTTTACGTTATTGAAATGAGTTTACGATATTGAAGCTTGTTGAAAAGAGCATGATGAGGTGGAGATACAAAGCTACAATGAAAGATAAAGATAGTGAGTCCATTAAGTATAGACTGTAGAGGTGATTGCAATCCTGACAGTGATGATAACATGTAGAGTGCATTGGTTATACTATGTGGAGATAAAGAATGAGAATGACAAGGCAAAATGTGTTAGGTTATGTGATGTGAGAAATAGGTCACCATTATGCAGAACAAATACATGTGAATGGGCTGATGAGGGAACTACAATCAAAAGGACTCAAAATAATAAGACAATTTGCATATAACTACATAGCTTCGTTGGGTGATGTCACATGGAGAAAGGTGATGTACGTTTATATAGAATGTGCTTTATATTATGGTGATGATTACTGTATTTAAGAGGAGGGGAGCATCAGTGGGGAAGAATGAAATGTATCAACGGAAACAAGATAAGACTTTTCCGCTGTGAAGGACTCGTAAGAAATAGTATTAAAATTAAACTAAATTAAGAAATATTCAAATTCAAATAAAAAGTATCAAAATAAGCTTTCTTGCCGTGAAAAAAGTTACATAAACAATATCACCTCACTGATTGGACTAAATATTAAATCCATTACGTGATCTATGTTCCAAAGTTTCCCAAATGGCTACAGAAAGACTACAGCCGGCAGTGAGAAGCCTTGGGTTACTCTGCCTTCAAGAGTTACACCGAGCACAATGGGGATGTACAGGTGTCTTTGTAGAAGGAAACACTCGCATGTGTATATATATGTTGGTACTGGAGATATGATATAACACACACACACACACATACATACACACAGGATCCTCATAACCCTCATTCAGTGGATAAAAGAGGAACAACGGATTGAAAACACATGTGGTTGGCTATAAATAAATAAATAATATATAAAGTAATAAATAAAGTAATTAAATAATATTGATGAAATTACACCAGAAAAGTAAACACAAAATAATGAGATCAAGAAAAATGATAAAATTAGGATTGCCAGAGACTAACTGACATTCCATAACAAGTACACAGATATCACACAAGAGGAAAGTACCAAACCTCACAACAATACCAAACACACAAGCATTCACAACAATACCAAACACCCGAGCATTCACCTCAATACCAAATAAGACAAGCATTCACAACAATACCAAACACCCGAGCATTCACCTCAATACCAAACAGACAAGCATACATAACAATACAGAACACCCGAGCATTCACCTCAATACGTCCAATCTTCATGCCTGCACGTGCCAGGGCTCGCAGGGCTGACTGTCCACCAGGTCCGGGTGTCTTGGTCTTGTTGCCGCCAGTAGCACGGATCTTGATGTGCAGACAGTTGATGCCGAGTGTCTTGCACTTCTCGGCTACGTCCTGTTAATATGGAGAGATTTTTAGTGCTGGGGAAACAACTGAGGGTTTACGATACAAATGTTTTTAGGGAATAAGTCAAAATGTATGAGGTTTACATAAGAAATGGAAAGAATGATAAAAACAAAGCAGGAAAACCTATTATTTTGAGCTAGTGTGATAAAATTGGAATGTCAGTAACAGAGACAATGACATTACTGTTTATCACAAAAAATGGTTGTTTGGTTAATAAAGAAAATAATAAAAACAAGTCAACAAATGAAAAATAAATAATAAATAACAGACTAGCAGCGATGGGTGACAAGGGGAATCATAGGGTAGACATTATACATGATTCCGTAACATTACCAGGAGAGTTATGAGTAAACCCAACACACACTACTCTCACCACTCTACCATGCACCAATCCAATGTTACAAAGCCCCCTCTATAAACCCTAGGAGTGCCCTTGAGTTAGGTGGAGGAAGCCTTGCATTACTCTCCCTTCTAGAGTTACACAGAGCACAATGGGTGTACAGGTGTCTTTGCTGAAGGGATTGGAAGCGTCTCTCCTCGGCCCCATACAAAGAATATAAATAAATAAAGTAATAATAATAATAGTAATAATGATGATGATTAAGGAAAAAAATAAGGGAGGCATGAAAGAACATATAATCTAGCTGTAAATCCCTCTACTACATCCCTTCCTTATTCATCTATAATAACATCACGTATACTTATAACAGGAGGGATGTAACGGGTCATTATTTATATTTGATTTTGTTCTTATAGTTAATTACCAACATATATCATTATTCTTATTATTACTGTTTTTGTTCTTATCATTAATTACTTGAGCAGCCAACATTCATTATTATTATTATCATCATTACTATTATCATTATTGTATTTGTTCATATATTTAATGCATTACCTGAGCAGCCAACATTTATCATTATTGTATTTGTCCTTATATTTAGTTCATTACCTGAGCGGCCAACATAGCAGCGTAGGGTGAGGACTCATCTCTGTCTGCCTTCACCTTCTGTCCTCCGGTGATGCGTACGATGGTCTCACGGCCGGACAGGTCAGTGACGTGCACAAAGGTGTCATTGTAACTGGCGTAGATGTGGCAGACGGCGAACACCTTCTCTCCGTCAAGCACCTGCGGGCCCAGCTGGACCTGCACCTCCTCCTTCTGGGTCTTTCCTTTACGTGGAGCCATGGCTTACCTGTAGGGGGAGAGGGGAAGGTGTGATAGAATGAGGGGAAGGTGAATGATAGAGTGAGGGAAGGTATAATGCAGAATGAGAACCTAGATAAAGTACATTCTGATTCTAAGAGACTAACTGTACTTCAAATCATGGTAATATAATGTAAGAGACTATACATAGGTAAATCTGCATAACTACTGTTGGTACGCTATTGATATAAATATGAAGTTGTACATATATCATCTGTGAAGGTTTCAGGCGGTGCTAACCATTATTTACCTCGCAGTGTCTTTGAAGTTATGTTATGTTCAGTTATATAAGATTTTTATATTTTATTACCCCAAAAGTTAGATTTTTCACCTTAAAATTGTTTGTATTGTCATATATGTCCTATATTTGGTTATAATGGTGATCACCGCCTCAAACCTTCACAGATGTGTTGAGTACACTATGTATAGTATGTATGACTTCATATTTAAATCAGTATCGTACCCACAGTAGTTATGCAGATTTACCAGGGTTTTTTGTACCATTATTCAGTGTCAGTTGTGTCTAAAATAAAATCATTAATATTCTTATCATTATTATTATAGTGGAGAACAGTTTTGATTATTAGAAGACTGTAACATCTATATGAGTAACAGCATAAGCTAAGGTCAAAACATTATACCTTGCTTGAGTGTTGTGAATATTTCCTGGTACATAAGAATATAATGAAGCTACAAAAAGCCTGGCTGCCTGCACTAGGTGGTTCCTGTCACTCCAATACTCCCCTGTTACCTACATCCCCATCCATACAGCCATCTAGCCTTCTTATTAAAATCCCTATCGTCTGTGCACTAACTACCTGCTGACTCAATCTGTTCCAATCATCGGTATATATTTGTAAGACGACCCATTCTATATTTCCTCACCTATATATTACACTGCAAATTCAACCTCAGATACTTGTTCAGATCTCCTCAAACAGTTATTCCGCTGAATTACAGAAAAAAAAAAAAAATTTCCTTCTCTTTGAAAAGTAAAGTTTAGTTTGAACAAGGTTCTGTTATTTGTCAATATGAGTTAAGGTAAGGTTAATTTATGGTATGTTAATTTAGAAGCCATCAAATGTTTTCTGACTAGAAGTAGAGGGTTGTGCCAGGTGCAGACAAAACATAACTGTAAAAGTTTGAGTCTAGACTAGATAAATTTTGGAAAAACCAGGACCAGAAATATTGTTACAGAGCACGAATTATCACCCCACGCACCCAACAAACAATTAGTGTTAAGGCTACCAGACTGGAGCCACAGGACCCCCAGGGCCTCTCCCAGGGAATGTACTGTGAGTAACTGAGCGGCATAACTGTTTGAGGTGATCTGAACAAGTATCTGAGGTTGAATTTGCAGTGCATTATAAAGGTAAGGAGATACCGCATGGGTCGTATTACGAATATTTACCCAATCATTTATCACCATATTTGTAAACCAATATCTGCCTGTCTCATTTCTAAATCTACATTATTCCAGTTTGAATCAGTTACTTCTTGTTCTATCCTGACTACTGACCGTAAGAACCTTCCCTTACATCCCCCTTATTAAAACCATTCACACACTCCAATACATCAATCAGATCTCCTTTCACTCTACGTCTCTTCAGTGAGTGTAATTTCAAAAGCTTCAGTCTCCTCTCATAACTAAAATTACGAATCCCTTCTATCATCTTGGTCATCCTTCTGTTACATCCTACACTTCCATATATTCAATTGTTACCACACACGCACACACACACACACACTACCTTGGTTCCTGTCTTTCCAAAATCCTATAATCATTCTAGCTGTAAACATATCCTTCTCTTAACCCTATCCAAATAATCGATATTTTCATTACTATTTCTGTATCTCAAGTCTGTGAAGCAAAGATTTTATAATACATACACACACACATACACAATACCTGCTCTGAACCACTAACACACACACACACAACACCTGCTCTGACCACCAACACACACACACACACACACACACGTGGGGATTTAAAAACCAATATTTACATTAACAAACACAATACGAGTCACATATACACACAAACACCACCATATGTTATCCATCCACACCGAACATAACACACATACACCATTAAATAACAAAATAAATAATAATAACAATAGTAAATAACAAATACTGTATGTTAATCCTACGTGTTACTTGAAATTCAACACCATATATAAATCAGGTGTTATTATTAATGTTACACCCACAACACCATAACACCAACGTCACCACCACTATAACAACACCATAACACACATACACACGGTCAAAAAACATACACAGACACACATATATAAAAACAAATACATACATAACCCAACACACACGTAGCTATCATATATACACTAAAAAACATTAATTACCGGGGATATATTGGGTAATTATCACATGGTTGTTAATGTTACGTCTATTAGGTACATGATGGTGTGATGTGATGGTCGGACAGAGGACGGATGACGCGGATAAATGAGGATTATTAAGGAAATTTAACTCACGGTGCGGCAATGGCCCTCTGTGGACTTGTAGAAGGAATGTAGGAACTGTTTAGATCACCTCATACTCTTTGACACACTCTCTACACTCTTGTAAAAATATATTCATGTATATTATAGCATATATTGATTGTTTATAGAAGTTTGGTTTATTTATTTGTATTATTTGAAGTAGATTTATGGGTTTAATATATTTTTTATGTTTTAATTTATTTGGTTTTATATATACCTTTCTGTAATGGCGGCTTTTCTCTTTGTAAATTTGAGAACCAATTGCCCTTTTAATGACCTCGATCCTACTCATCATCACCATCATATTTCTTGACTTAAACCATACTTAATTATCAGAGAAAAACACGATAGAACAACCCTTGGCGAAAAATGGATCAGGATATTCCCTTTGTAAATCTCATACTAATCCTTGTTAATGACTTCAACCGAACCTTTTTGTATTAAGACATAAATCAAATTGACTTACACTTAACCATCAGAGAAAATAATAATAGAGAAAACCTGTGGAAAATATACATATAGATATTTCCCTTTGTAAATATGATAAACTAATTCCTATTTAAACGACCTTAAGCGGACATTTTAGCCCTAGAATATAAATCGTATGTAACAATATTTAATTATCAAAGGTTAAAATGGAGGAATGAGTTAAATAAAGGGCAAAATAAGGTGAAATAAGATACATGTTAACAATATTGGAACCTGAAGATTTGTTTATCGAGAGAGAGAGAGAGAACAAAAGGTGCTTATTATTTCTCTCTATCTTCTACGCGTTTCTCTTATGTTTCAGTGTCCGTTGAAGTGTGAAGTGAGGAGTGTATTAGCCTGAGTAGAGGAGGTGTAAGTGGTAAGGGGAGAAAGTCGGGATAAAAGGAAAAAATAGCTAATATATGAATGTCTTTTGTCTTGAAGAATCAGCTGTCTGTGTGTGTGTACGTGTGTGTGTGTGTGTGTATATATTTTTTTCTGTGTTCTTGTTTGTCTCCATTTTTATTTAGTGTTCCTCTCTTCTGTAGTTCCTGTTTTGTTTCTTTTCCTTATCTCGTCTCCCCTCTTCCTCCTCCTCCTCCTCCTCCCCTCATCCTCTCCCCTCCTCCTCCTCCTCCTCCTCCCTTGTTCATCTGCATTCCTCATCTTCCTTTCTTTCTTCCTCTCTTTCGTTCCTCATTCATTCCTTCTTTTCTCTCTCCTTCTCTCATACATTATCTTCTTCATTCTCTTTGTCTTTCATTCTTTTTATTTCTTCTCGTATTCTCTCATACATTCCTTTCTTCTCTCTGTTCCTCATACACTTATTTTCTTCCCTCCTTCCCTTATTTCCTTCATATTTTCTTTTCTTTCTTTCCTTCCTTGTACTCTTTCCTTCCCTCCCTCTCATTAATTCCTTCCTTTTTTTTCCCGTCACTCGTATACTTTTTTCCCTACCCTCATAGACTTTTTTCCCCTTCCTTCCCTCCCCTTATTTTCCCTAGGTATAAATTAAGCATATATTGAGTTTCCTAAGTAGAATGAATTGGTGACTAAATATATTACATGGAATT
Source organism: Metacarcinus magister (assembly GCA_029783475.1). Taxonomy (NCBI): domain Eukaryota; kingdom Metazoa; phylum Arthropoda; class Malacostraca; order Decapoda; family Cancridae; genus Metacarcinus; species Metacarcinus magister. Next base: position 7,095,085 of record JAPQNM010000024.1, read on the forward strand.
ACAGTATTATTATTATTTTTTAACTAGGCAAGAATCATCATTATTATTGTTATTGTTATTATTATTATTATTATTGTCGTTATTATTATTATTATTGTTATTATTATTGGTTTTGTTATTATTATTATTATCATTAGTTAACATGAAAAAAATATGAGTTATGTCTTAATTAGTAAAGCTGATTTAAATAAGTAGGACAGCTAGATATAAGTAGGTAATCAGGGAAGGAGAAGGAGGAGCAGGAGCGATGGGTGAAAGTACTTAATAACGATAACACACACACAGATAACACAGTGAACCAAGGGAGACAAAGAGTAACGAAATCAGGTTTAATAATGATAACAATAATGATAATGATAATAATTTGATTTCACGAACAAAGTAAATATCAAAGATGGATAATATAGAGATAAGGTTAGCCTACGAATTTTGAGTCACGGATTATTTAGCTTCAACAAGTTTCTGCAACCTTAATTTTATCTGACATGTAAGTATTAACCTCAGGAAAACACGTTAATGTTATCTATATATTATCTAAAAAGAACTACAATGAAATACAATAATAATATAGTAATGATGATAGAAATACTAATGATACAAAGGGAATATATATACGTGTGTGAGGTTGGTTTAATATTTTTTTTACCAGATTTAATGAGTAAGGATTATGAGGGATGAAGATGAGAGGTGTAGGTGGTGAAATTAATTATTATTATTTTATTATTTATTTATTTATTTATTTATTTATTTAAGGGAAGGTGAAGGGAATAGAGGAAGATGATTTAGGTTTTAAGTCAATTTTAAAGTATTAGAATATGACTTAATTATAAAGGAGATGTATTTAATGTTTTTTTTATATATAATTTGATTGTTGTATTTATATTTTTTGAGTAAGTACAAAACGTTTATTGAATTTATAAGTATAAGTTAAGTCATAATTCTTATATTCCTTATGGTATGGTTAAGATCTTTATCCATCGAGTGAATATTTAACTTTATTGCATCTATAACAATAAGTTCTAAGTACGCTATAAGTAATATAATGTTTTTCTAAGTTTAAATAACACCTATAACATTTTCGTCGTCCTGAAGGAATGTGTTTAGAAAGGTATTCGTCTTTGCTCAGCTTGGGAAATAAAGATGTAAACCAGAACAATGATGACCCAATCCAAGTAATAATAGTGTTGAACAGCAAATAAGTAATCAATTCAAAGCTTGGAAATGACAAGTGGCAAGGCTTTGACACCCCCAACACACACTCACAGAACACACGCCCACTAAAATGACTTAGTGCAGTGCTGGTGTTATAAATTAAGAAGGGAAGAGAAAGAAAAGAAAATGATGTGCAACGCTAATATCCTCTCTATCGAAAAGTAGAAAATATGATTAGAGTGCCAGTTAATTGTAGCACCACCCACCTGCAGAAGATTGAAGTGTTCTGCCGGGAGGAGGAGCAGCACGTACAAGACCCGTTCAGCGTCACGTGCCGCCAATTACTCGCCTGAAGTCTAGGTGCAGTGTGGCAGCCAACTTATCGATCCCATCCTACTCCTCTTCCTTCTCCTTGCCCTCATCTTCATCCCCTTTCTCTTGTAGCTCCTCTCTCTCTGACTCCTCATCGTCTCGTACTTCGTGTCTCTCCTCCTCCTCCTCTTCCTCTTCCTCCTCCTCCTCCTCCTCCTGTATTACCTCCTCTAAGCCCTGGCTCCCTCCACGTTGCTCCCTCACAGCCCAACAAATGTTTGATTGGGAGGAAGGGGATAGGTTTTCTTTTGAGGATTCGGAGCGGTTTGAAGAGGACTCGCTATGTAGCTGGATCAGTGAGCCGGAGTCCCTCTGTAACAACTGGAGGGGGTGGAAGCGATCAGAGAAGATTGCATCCCTCCTCTATGGACGAGCACGAGACCAAGGTGAGGCTGGTGTTAAGGGGGTGTGTGTAAGGGTGACTGTTAAGGGTGTGTAAGGGTGACTGTTAAGGGTGTGTACGGGTGACTGTCTCGGGTGTTTGAATGTGTTGCCTTGTGTAGGGTGTAGTACTTAGTTTAGCGAGATATAACATTCATCAAATTGTTCACCTCTCTTGTTGTTCAGATTAGTTGAGTGAGATATAACATTCATCCAATTATTTACGCCTCCCTTGTGTGCTGTTGTCCAGATGGGGGTGTGCAGACCCTCACTGAGATGTGTGCCCGCACCGTGGCGGCACACATCCCCTTTGAGGTGGTGGAGCAGATGATGCCACCTGTCCCCGAGCAGCTGCAGCTTCTCATTGCCTTCTGGAGTTTCCCTGAGTGTGAGGAAGACATCCGCCTCTACAGCTGCCTGGCCAATGGTAATGCTGATGAGTTCCTCCGAGGAGAGAACCATTACAAGCATAAGAGTGTTCATGACCCGCTGCAGATTGGTGAGTTAATACTGCTGTTGTTGTTATTATTATTATTGTTATTGTTGTTATTATTATTGTTATGATGATGCGTGGCTGTGTTTCAGGGTTCCACTTGAGCGCTACTGTTGTGGTGTCATCCTCCGGCACCAAGGGGCAGTTCAATGTGGCTGTGACCTTCGACCGGGGCCGCATCACCACCTGTAACTGTACCTGCTCGGCCAATGCATCCTGGTGCTCCCATGTGGTGGCCGTCTGCCTCCACAGAATACACCAGGTGGGCTGACTCTTCCAAATTAGGTTAGGTTAGGTTAGGTGTTAGTAAAGTTAGGTTAGAAGGTAGAATGTATGATGATAATATACTAAAATGTCATTAACTGGCCTCTTGCAGTCTCCTCATTTCTTATGTTCGTATGTTAAAAGCAATAGTAATTTCAAGATTCTCTCAATACACTTACTTCTTTACTCTACTTCTCATTCTCACTTAACACATCCTTACACACTCATCATTTACTCACGGCTTTCCTCTCACTCATACACTCACTCACTCCTTTCTATTCCCTCCCCAGCCGAGTCAAGTCAAGCTCCGTGCCCCCGTCAGCGAGTCACTGTCACGCCTGCAGAGGGACCAGCTGCAGAAGTTTGCTCAGTACCTCATCAGTGAACTCCCGCAGCAGATCTTACCCACAGCCCAGCGCCTCATTGATGAAATCCTCTCTAGTCAAACGTCAGACATCAATACGGTAATGAAATACAACCCGAGTTTTATAGTAATTAAGGCAGATTAAGGTTATCATGTATGTGTTTAATTGGGTTGTTAGATTGTTATGTAGTACTAATTTATTTTTTTATTTTTTTTGCATTTTTAACGATTTAATATGTTTCCGCAGGTGTCGGGAGCCCCAGACCCCACAGCAGGAGGGTCGGCCAATGAACAGATGGCTTGGTGGTTGGACGAGAGCAACTTACATGAAAACATACACAAGATTCTGGTCAAGTTCTGTGTTCCGTCACCCATTGTGTTCAGGTAACCGTGTGTGTGTGTGTGTGTGCGTGTGTGCGTGGCTTTTGTCAGGTGGAACTTACGGACTAAATGGAAATGTTTTTTATATTTATTCATTCATTTATCTTTTTTTTTATGCATCGTCAGGAAATTTTAGTCATAGTTATAATGTTTTTTTATTATGTTCGTATTACACTTATATATTTTGACTCTTGATTATTGAGGTTTATTTTCCCTGCCTCACCTGCCTCTCTTCCTTCCTCCCTTACCTACCTCCCTCCCTCACCTGCCTCTCCCCCTCCAGTGACGTGAACTATCTGAGCTCCACCGCCCCCCCCGTAGCAGCTGAATGGGCTTCCCTCCTCCGTCCACTCAGGGGGAGGGAGCCAGAGGGGATGTGGAATCTTCTCTCCATCGTCCGGGAAATGTTCAAGAGGAATGACCGTAACTCTATCCCTTTGCTGGAGATTATTACTGATGAGTGCTTGGCCACGGAGAAGGTGAGGAAGGAAGGGTGATGTGGGCACTCACCTGGGGTAGTTGGGCAGTGTTCTGGTGCCAAGTGTGTGTGTATATTGTAGTCTCATGTTGATGGCACCGTTTGAGTTAGGTTAGTTAGTGTTTGAGGTACAGTACGTTGTAGGTGTTAGTTTAGGTATGGTGATGGTGGTGGTGGTGGTGATGTTAGAGAATAAGATTGATGGTGTTGTAGTATAAGATTGATGGTGGTGATGGTGTTGGTGTTGTAGTATGTATAAGATTGATGGTGGTGATGGTGTTGGTGTTGTAGTATAAGATTGGTGATGTTGGTGGTGTTATTAGAGTATAAGATTGATGGTGTTGGTGGTGTTATTAGAGTGTAAGATTGATGGTGTTGGTGGTGATGGTGGTGGTGTTATTAGAATGTAAGATTGATGGTGATGGTGGTGTTACTAGAGTGTAAGATTGATGGTGATGGTGGTGTTACTAGAGTGTAAGATTGATGGTGGTGATGTCCCCAGATCCTGGTGTGGTGGGTGAACACCAAGGTTGCCCTACACATGGGCAGCTCTGGCCATGGTGGGAAGAACAACATGAACTCCAACAGTCATGGGAGTCAGTACGCCTGCTCCTCTCTGTGTGATGAGATTGTGGTGCTGTGGAGGCTGGCAGCACTCAATCCAGCCTTGTCTCCCCAGGAGCGAGAGCAACTCAAAGTGCAATTCAAGACATGGCACCTGAAAGTGTTGGAGAAAGTGGCAAAGAGTAAAGGTGTGTGTGCGTGTTCATGTGTGCGTGTATACATATCTGTTTGTAGGTTAAGATTTGTGTTATTATATCTTTAATAATTGGATTTTTTGGTGTATTGTGATGTTATAACTTAGCTGGCTGAAGGGAAGGTAGTTGAATGAGGTGAGGATGTAATGTGAGTACAGTAATTGGTACACATGTCTAACAACACACTACTACGACAATTCACACACCAGCTTGGCAGAGTGAGGTGGGACACTTGTAAAGAACAGACACCATAATAAGTATACATATAGATCAAGTCATTATTTATTTGATACTCGCCTAATATTTTGTTGTGTTCCAAAATGTGAAGTGTTGTTGTTGTTGTTGTTTTGTTATTGTGATGATGGTGTGATGTGTAGGGTTGAGGTGTGAGTGTGTGTGTGTGTGCCCTGTGCTTACCCCCACACCTGATCTACTGTCCGTGCACACAGAGGCCAGCAACAGCAGCACCGGCGGCGGCAGCACCAAGCGTGTGACTGATGGTGATGTGTTCCCTGGGTTCAAGCCGTCCCTGGAGGCCTGTCAGCTGGACTGGAGTGACTACCCGCTGCCGGGCGTCACATACTCCCGCACTGCCTCACGCTACTACTGTCCCGTCATGTGTTTCCGCCACGACTCCCGGCATGAGTCCCAGGCGGCCCCCATCTCTGCCCCCCACCCCCGTAACCCTGCCTCACACGCCGGGCCCAAGCGACCCAACGAGAGGAGAGTTTTGATCAGCCCGGGTCACCCTGGGGACCCTGAGGGGTCAGCGGGGGTGGGGTCCATGGGTGGTCAGCGGCACAGTGGCCACCGCAGCAGCAGTGTCAGCAGTGAAGGGTTCTGTGACCACGATGCCGGCCGGGACAGTGTCTCTCCCCCAGAACACTCCCCCGAGGCAGACTCTGGCCAGGTGTCACGCCAGAGTTCACGTGAGGAGAGAGGAGTGCCGGTGCCGGGCCTGGCTGGCACGCTGGGCCGGGCCAGGGATGACAGGGACAAGTCCTCCCCGGATGATGGTGGCGTGGAGTCTGATTGGTCCGGCTTGGCTGAGCCATCAATGCTCCAGAGGAGTCGTGGGTCCAGCCGGGGCCAGCGTGCCAGGGACGTGCATGGTGATGAGTATGACCTGTACCTGTACAATGCCAACCAGGTGGAGGGAGGTGGAACAGGGACCGAGGCGCCGGGATGCCGTGCAGCTGAGATTTTTGCCAACCTCAAGAAGTTGGAAGACCCGCTGGAGATCTTGTTTGCCCGAGCCGAGGGTCTGCATGCCCACGGCCACCTGCAGGAGGCATCAGGGCTGGCCGTACAGCTGTCCCATGAGCTGCTTGCCAACCCCCCCAACCTGATGGTGGACCTCCCCCCACCACCTAACAAAGGCAAGCGTAAGAAGGTGAACCCAGCCTCCCACCACCTCACCTGCCTGGCCTCAGCTACCCTGGGTAAATGTGCCTTCCTCTGCACCGTGCTGGCAGAGAACCCGGAACACACTCACCTAGCCTTCCAGGTGGCCATGTTTGGACTGGAAATGGCCCGCCCTCCGGCCTCCACCAAGGTAACACTCACTTACTTGTGTTGTTCCAGAGTGTAATGAAAGGTACACTATAGTTCATCAGCAGCATAATGATTACCGTAATGTGTAATGTTGGGAAGAGTAAAATAAGTTTGAAGGTGGAAGTGAGAAAGGATGTAGTAGTATTTCAATTTGATGCTGATGTTGATGCTGATGTTATGGTTCTAGACTAGGGTTATATTTTGTGAACATATAGATCAACTTTCCATGTGAAGGAGAGAGGCTTACCAACCACTATGGGGAGAAAATAACCTTGAACGGGGGAGGAGATAGTCTTGTCTTACTACTATATATACTTACCTCATTCTAACACTCGTTCATCCCGTTAAGCCATTGGAGGTGAAGCTGGCCAATCAGGAGAGTGACCTTGTGGCCCTGTTGAAGCGGCTCCCCCTAGGCCCCATGGAGCTGGCCGTCATCAGGGACAAGGCTGAGAAGATGCGGCAGGGTAGCCTCAAGAGCCGAGGGGAGGCCCTGCTGCCCCTCATGCTGGCCTCCTTCCTGTTTGATGCTCTTGTTATTGCCGGTGAGGACGCGTTAAGAAGGTTTTTTTGATCTTGTTTAGTCGATCTTTATTTTATTGTGTTCGGGAATGTTTGGTTCATCTATAAATTTCAATAAATGGCTTAAGTATTTGTTAATCTTTTCTCTCAGTGTTACAATATTTTTTTTATTTATTTCTTCTTTCATGTGGAAATGCAAGGTTGTATAAAAATTTCCTTCCCTAATTATTATAGTTCTTACCTTCAATGCTAACTTAAATCCATGAGAAAAAACAATCTATAACTAAAATATATAAGATTGGATTCCTTTTACAACCTGACATCACCGGTAGGAACAGCCAAGAGTGCAGTGGGCGGGCAGAGCTACCGCCAGCCCCAGGATGAAGCTCTCGGGTTTGATGCAGCTGTGGCTTCCATCGGCATGAAGGCTAACGTGTGTGAGGCCGACCATCCATTGCTTTGTGAGGCCACCAGGAGACAGGTTAGTTGTCACCCCTTTGTCTTTACCCTTCATTATTGTTATTATTATTATATTGTAGATGTGTTGATGTACTGAAGCTGCCTTGTGTAGGTCATCTGGCCCTTTTGCAGCCTCCTTATGTTCCTATGTTATCAATAAATGTCTTGAACTATTGTTGATGTGTGTCAAGTGGAATTGAATGTTCCACACGTATTACCACTTTATAAGAGGTAATTGAACTTCAAGAATAGAAGATATATGTGTGTGTGTGCAATTTTTGGGGGTGTTTGGGGGTAGAAAGTGTGTTTTTTTTGGGTATGTGTGTTTTTTTGGGTATGTTTGGGTGTGTGTTTGGGGGTAGAAAGTGGGTGTTTGAGTGTGTGTTTGGATGTGTGTGTGTGTTGAGTGTGTTATTTATGTTATTTTTCAGGTTTCTGTAACAATTGTAGATTTTTAATTTTGTCGGCCAAAATTCTTCCGTGTAAATTTGGTTGAATGTGTTTTTGCCATTTTACTCAGAAAATATTTGTTGTACAGCAATAATATATAGAAGTTAATATATTATGTTTGATGTTGTCTATCTAATGGTGAAATCAGATTTAAAATATACCTTATAGTTTAGTAGGAAATTTAAGTTTTGTTGAAGTTTTGTCAAAAAAACTAATATATTATTTTCTCAGTTACTAATATACCAATTTCATTCTACTATAGCTCAAAAGAACGGGCGTCTCCTGCTCTTTATCTACTATTCTATAAGTCTTTTACGAAAACCTCATAGTTTTTGAATTATTTAAAAAAACGTGATTTGTTAAAAAAATCTAAGGGTGTTGCCTTGGAAATTTCATGAAAATTTTCACATCTCAGAATCTCATGAAAATTTATATATAGAGGTTTTCAAGGATAAAGAACACGAATATAGACTCAATTTTATCATTACTATAATATTAAACACTACATTGTATTTTAATTATTTATTTATTATTTATTTATTTTTTTTATATATATAGGACAGAAGGAAAATGTTTATAGATACTAATATCTCTCTCTCTCTTACTGAAAGGGACGATAAGGGAGGGAGGGAGGGGGCTGGAGGGTTGTACGTTTATGTTTCGTGTAAGTCATGAATATAATTACGTGTGATTTTACGTATGTTTTGTGATCCTTCAGAGAGGTGAGCTGGCACTGACGCTGTTGACCCACTACAAGGACGACCAGGACCGCCTTGCACGCATCATGGACAAGCTGCTAGACAAGGAGGTTCACCAGATGTACAAAGCTCCCTCGCTACCCACCTACTATATCAACAATGCCCCTTCCCAGGTGAACTGCTCAGTGTGTCTGTTACTACCCAGAAATCATTCAAACATGTCATTCTGCAAGTCTGTCTGTGCTGTAAGTAACTGGGGCTGTGAGGAAGCTTGTGTTTTGTCTATCTGTATCTGTGTGACATTGGGTGAAGATGGCATTTATGTGATGTTATGTTGATATTATTATTATTATTGATGATGATGATATTTGCTGGAATGCTGAGTTGTGTATGTGTGTGTGTGTGTGTGTGTGTGTGTGTGTGTGTTGCCTGACTGTAGCTGTGCAAATGGTAATGCTTGTTCATGTGGATGTATGTGAGAAGGTAGACTCTCAAAATTGCAATAAATAAGTGTTATAGACTAATTAGTACACTAGTAATTGCAACAAGTGTTAGTGTGTATAATATGTGCCTTGCTTCCCCTTCAGCCAAGCAGCAACGTGGCCGAGTGTGAGCCTAACACCACCTTGAGGGTAGCAGACTCCCCAGGCGGTGGCACGGTGACAGGCGGTGCCGTGGTCAACGTGGCACCCCTCGCCTCTATGCAAGGGGTGCACCTGGGGGCCCCTCCTGTGGGCCACCCAAACCAAGCAGGGGTAGGAGCAGGGGGTCACCAGCAGCCACCCCAGCAGAATGCACCAAGACCTCATCCTCAAGGTGTGTGGGGGTTAACAGGACTAGTCAATAATGTGTTTGTAGTATACTTATAAATTTCAATGGATCTGTTATAGTATATTGAATTTTTATTGTCGTTGAATCATGTTTTGTGTGGTTACAGTGGCTTCAGGTGCCGAGGTTGAAGCATCCATGGCTCGCCTTAGCCTCTCCCCGTCCCAGCCCCTCGGAGGAGCTCGGGGCAAGGACGGACCTGCACCAAGGTTCCTGGAGGGTGAGGAAGGGGAGAGTCCAAGCTGGGAGGAGGACTACAAGGCATGGGAGGAGAAGTGTGTGGCAGGGAAGCAGCGTAAGAAGAGAGCACCTGCCTGTGCCCTGGTTACTACCTCATCAGGTGTGGAAGGTGAGGGAAGGACGGGGTGGTGGTGGTGTTAGGTTTTGATGTACTCGTTAATACTTACCTGTTGAAAGGGAGGGTGTTGTGGGGAGGCGGTGGAGGTGGTGTTATGTTGTGTGTGAAGCCATCGTTAATACTTACTTGTTGAAAGGGAGGATGTTGTGTTGGAGTTGTTTCATTGAAGGAAGTGTTGGATGTTGATGCAACTTTCACGTGGCATTGTAACTGTCAAGGAAATCAATCGCACTAAAAAATTGATCTTTTCCAGTTGATAGTTTAATTCTAATAAAAAAATAAAGTTTAAAGGAGTTATGTATAGTACCGTTATATGTATAAGCGTAAAGAAACGCAAAGGGATTATGCAAACTATAAAGGAATAGCTTACTTAGCATCATTCTAAACATCCCTTACATTGTTTTCATATAAGATCACATTATTATAACATTGTCCTGAGAGTACAGTACCTAATGACTTACTCTTCCTTGCCCTCGCCCACAGCTTGGATCAAGTCAACGGGGCCCGGATCAGACTCAGGATCCTCCGGGAACTCATCAGACAGCATTGGATCCTTCTCGAGTGGAGACAAGATTGTCGGTGTGGAGGTGAGGACCTTTCCAAGAGTAAGACTCCTCTTCTCATGTTTTATTGATCATGATACTTCCTTTATTTAATGTATTGAAACCTATGATTGTTGTAAATACTCCATACTTGTTCATTATATTATCTGATAGTGATGTTGTTGCCATGGGTTACAGAGAACTTCATTAACCAGATTCATAACTATAAGAACATTGGGTGGTGCACATTTCAGACAAGATGTACTCTTCCGAGACTGTACTGCTGTCTTGTTCCTCTGCAGGCTAATAAGCCCGTCGAGTCCCCACCGCTGGGCTTCCCCCTGGTGCGCCCGGTGCCCCAGCCCACCCCGGAGAGTACAGCCACCCAGCCTAGGCCTCAACCCACCTATGGCAAGGGGGTTCGCTTCAAGGGAAAACGAGCCTACCCAACAGTACCCAACCAGCCCTCGGAGGCCAGTGCTTACTTCATGTTTGAGTTAGCCAAGACTGTGCTGAACAGGGCCGGCGGGAACAGCAGCACATCACTCTTCACACAGGTTAGCATCACAACACTCTGAAAACGTGCACAGAAACAGATTATAATCACCCTAAATGAAAGAGAAAGTCCCTAGAATGAAAGTGAATAAGATAATTTTTCTAGGACTGCTTTATAAATGATATGGTTATTGTGTTTATTGTATCCATGTTAGTTAGTGAATGACACCTTCCCTTCCCTTCCCTTCACTCCCCCAGGCCAGCAGCTCACAGAACCACCGTGGCCCCCATAGACCCCTCCACATGTGTGCGTTCCAGATTGGGTTGTATGCCCTGGGTCTCCACAACTGTGTCAGCCCCAACTGGCTCTCAAGAACCTACTCATCTCATGTGTCCTGGATAACAAGTGAGGCTGCATCTTGGTGTTGTATAACCCAACACTCTTAACCCATTCACTGTGATAATGCAAAAAGTTTCTCGTATCGCCTGTGGTCTAATAATTTATGATTTTTCAATCTATACATTGAATAATATGCTTAGGATGGTAAATTTGAACAGTTTGAACAGTAGCATCAACACATCGTTTAGTTTTAAATTACATAAGTTATACAGCATTGAAGTTGAATAAAAAATCATCTCAAAGCCATGATACGAGGGAACACAAACAGCAACAGACCCTAGGGTCCCTGCGAGGGAAGCGCGCTGCCAGACGTATGACACGCCACCCACCTCACCAAAGTATATAATTATATATATATATATATATATATATATATATATATATATATATATATATATATATATATATATATATATGTGTGTGTGTGTGTGTGTGTGTGTGTAACAATTCACCATTACTATTTCCACACGCTAGTCAAAATCGTGAGTGCTAGCTCTACCTTTTGCAAGCGATCATAGTTTATAATTATGAGCGATAATGGTTGTGCCTTGCAGACAGCGCTGACAAATACGGTGTGCCGACAAGCACTGAATGGGTTAACCAGCTACACTATGTCATTTGAATGGATTGAGTGTAAAGTTCTTCTATTATCATTAGTTTATTTGGATTGAAAAAATAGTTTAATCCGAGTAGACAGATTCTATCCTCCCCCTCACCTTCGTCTCTTTCCGTGTGTTCCTCAGGCCAGGCCGTTGAGATTGGTTCCTCAGCCGTGTCCTTCCTCATTGATACCTGGGAGGGCCACCTGACTCCCCAGGAAGCTGCGTCCATCTCAGACCGAGCCTCCAGGGGCCGGGATGCTCTCACCGTGAGGGAGGCGGCCAAGCTAGCCCTGTCCTGCCTGCCACACTCCCACGCCCTCAACCCTAATGAGATACAAAGGGCTATCATTCAGGTAGGTCACATCACCTCAACGACTACAGTCACTTGTATAATGATGATGATTATTGGAGTAAGGATGAGGAAAATAATGGTGTTGATATCTATACTTCACATTGATTTTATTTTTTTAGTGTGTGTCATTGTAATCATGTTTTTTTTCTCCATAGTGCAAAGAGCAGAGTGATTCCATGCTTGAGAAGGCGTGTTTGGCTGTGGAAGGTGCAGCTAAGGGTGGTGGTGTGTACCCTGAGGTGCTGTTCTCAGTGGCACGCCGTTGGTATGAGATCTACGAGACCCGTACCCGGCACCAGGCCCGCCACCAGGCCAGGGTAGGTGTGGGCAGCAGCCAACACGTGGTAGTGGAACCTCCATTTGTTGACCCAGGGGCACCAGGTCATGATTTATCCCTACCTCTGCCCCCACCCTTGAACCCACCCACACCACCTACCCAGCAGCAACAACAGCAGCAACAGCAACAGCAACAACAGCAGCAGCAACAACAACAGCAGCAGCAGCAGCAGCAACAGCCAGGAGTAGCAACCCTTGAACAGCAGCCACAACCAACACTCCATCCTCCGGTAAGACTCACTTCACAATACTACCAAATGTTTAAGTAATTCTCTTCATATAAGTTTCACTCATAAACGTTTGAACATTTCTTACAACCAACCAACCCATGTTTTCCTGTTCATCTTGCTAAATAGTGTGTAACATATTTATTGTAATTAGACCTTAAATGATTACTGTTATTAGTTCCTGTTTCAAGTTCTTATATGAAGTGAATAAATATCTGCTTCAGGTGTCTGTTGGTGTGAATGGAAATGGCAGCGCTGGTACCTTAGTGGGAGTGGCTGGTTACCCCGTGGCCGCCGCAGCTCCCTCTGTTCCCTATGGACTACCCGGCATCCCATACCCACTCGGCTACAACTACATATCCGGCCTCACCACCAGCGTCTCCTGTATCAACCCACAGATGCCCATGCAGGTAAGGATCTCAACAACTAATGTGATGTATTGTATTTCAACAGGAAGCGTGGAAAGTTTCATTTATTTATGCTGTTTGTTGTGAAATTTTGACTTATATATTTGTGTAAAGTATTGGTTGCCTTGCTCAGGTCACTATTCAGAGGTGTAGAGTTTGAATCCATGATCAGGCAGAGATAATTTGTGGTTGTTTATAAATGGAGATTACTTTTGAATTATTGCAAAGAGAAGGTTGTAATGTGGTTGGGTGAGGATGTGTCTTTTTTCCCGTACAGGCGTTGAGGCAGAGATACATGCAAGGAAGTATATTTGAGTGTGTTTATATACGTATAGTAACACCTTATCCTGATCCTATGTTCTTAGTAAGTTGTTTTATTTCAGATGTACATTCAGCCTCCTGGTGTATCATTCAGTGGGACTCAGGGTGTGTCTCAGCCTCTGTTGCCTCCACCTCCACCCTTACAGTATTACCCTCCAGTGTCCATACCTTCCACCCTCCCACAGGTGAGACACAGGACAGTAAGTGAAATCGATGTTCTAGGGTTGGCCAGCTTACACTTTACTCAAGGTCTCTGGCAGCTCATGTTTCTAGCTTTAATTGTGTATCAGAGAAGCATATCCTATATCTATAACTAATGTGTATTGATCCATCTTCATGTGTAATTTCCTTATGTGTTTCAGAATGGACTGGCAGGGAATGGAGGTCTGGCTGGGGCAGTACCTGGTGGGTTGAGTGCAGGTGTGGCAGGGAACGGTAACCAGCCTCCACCGCCTCTTAATGTAGGCCCACCACCGCTCGCCCAACAACCTGCCCTCCTACCTGGCAACACTCCCCCAGCACAGGTAAACACAAGGATCAAAATAACAAGCAACTTTCTCATCATAGTATTAATTGATTTATAATATATTTTGTATGGTACTAACTTGTTGAATCATTTATATATATAGTCATGTTGGTAGTGTAGTAATGGGAAAGTTGTTTATTATGTTATTTCCATCTTTACTTGTGTGATTGCAGGAGTGGTGAAGTTTATGGTAGTTTAATCTGTGTCTTCCTTCCTTCCAGGGTTTCTTCTCCCTGCCTTACTCTGGAGCAGTGGGCAGCGGGGGAGTGTCCACAGCTGGGTTCATTAGTGGTCCTCAGGCAGGGGCTCTCCTATCCTGGGTGAGGGCTCAGGGGCCTCACTTAGTACAACACTCACCCCACCAGCCACAACTGCCTCCCCGACCCACCTCACAGCCACAACAACAGGCAAAGATCCCTTCACTTACTCTGTTCTCATACATTATCGAAGAACGAAACCTTTAAAAATACATTAATAAATAAATCATGATCATTATACATGGTTTTAGATGTCATATAAGAGTATAAATTGAATTAGAAACAGAGATATAAACATTACACTTAATATATCTAGTAAGGGTTGTGCTGGGTGGGATGTAACCTAACCTAACCTTGTGTTCTTCAGCAGGTGAGTGGTCTGGTGCAGGGGCAGCAGGTGACCAACACAGGCTCCATGCATTACCTGCTCAGCTCATACCGGGTTGGCATGCTTGCTTTGGAGACCCTGGCCAGGAGAGTACATGATGACCGCCCTCAAGCCAAGTATGCACGGAATCCCCCTTATGGCGAGGATGTGAAGTGGCTGCTGGGTGTGGCAAAGAAGCTGGGTGAGTCCTGGAAAGAGTTATTTGAAGTATTGTGATGCAAATTTGAAGCTGTATGGAATAGGTAGTTAGTTGATCTCTTGAATACATACATACATACATTACCATTCTCTTTTACGTTTAATGAATCTCTCCGGTTTTTTTTTTTTATGACTATAGTTATTATTATAAGAAATTCACTTATGATCGAGATGGTTGAAATATTAACACAATTAGGTTCTGTAATGCTTGCAGGTCAGCAGTACCTCCACCAGTTCTGCATGTGTGCCGTGAACAGTGTGGTGTCACCCTTTGTGCTGCAGGAGTTAGCCATGGAGGCAGCACAGTACCTTGCCCGGCACTCCCCGGCACTGTTCCACCAGCAGCTACGCTCACCCATCCTTCAGCCACTCGTCCAAAAGTGCCAGCAGATGTGAGCACCCGCAAGCTTTTGTAATTGTATTTTCAGGAGCAGACGTTAGCTAAGGAATGGGAAAGAAGAGGCTAAAGGATTCCTGGTGTTATTATGAAGTGGTTTGATTAAGAACCTTTTATTTATTTGTATTTGTAAGCAGACACCTTCTTTACCCTTGAGTGTGTGATGCAATGTACTGTAAGTCTTCTTCTTCTTCTTCTTCCTTCTTCACATTAGTCATGATATCTTGTTTTCCAGGTTCCTGCAGTGCACTCACCTCAAGATGTACTACATAACCCCAACAGACTACGATGACTTCATCTCCATCATCCTGGCTGCACGCTCAGCCTACCAGATGACCCCGGGAGGAATGGTGCAGTTTAACGAGCTACTACAAGCTCTCAGAAGGTAAGATACTCGTTAATAAAAAAAAAAATAATAATAATAATAAAATAAAAAATTGATGAATGCTTGAGGTTGTAGGTTTCTTAACATTGTACATCACATTATTATTATCATTATTATAGGTCAAGTTGAGGGTCAGGTGCATATCCTTTTACCAAGTCTTGTCACTTTATTAATGCACTCGTTCCAAGCTTCATACTTGTTCTCTCTCAGTACAGTGTTTTTGTAAGAGAATCCAGTTTATATCTAAGTATAATAAAAAGCATGAATAAGTGTGATTGACGTGTGTTGGTGTGCGTACAGATCCAAGTCGTGCAAGAAGGAGCTGTGGACCAGAATCACAAATGCACTGCAGCAGACGACACCAGTATGACCACAGCCTTGTCTAGGGTCTTGTGGGGAGATTGGTGCCCTGAGGCGAGGGGGAGCATCGCCAGCATGAGCCACAGAGGGAGACCCGCCCCCCCGTGTGTGTCATTAGACAAGCCGAGTGGAGTGTGTAGCGGTAATTTAGCATTGGATTCGCACTCAGTATAAATATGGCAACTGAAGATAAGTGGAATTGCGACAGGTAATTAGGTAATAGATGAATACTTAATTAAATTTTGAATAACATAGCATGGATGTGTGTATGGATCCACAGTCTGATATTCGTGAAGGTTGTTAATATACTTACATTTCCTGAAGAATATGTACATTGTGTGGTTCTGTAAGAGGTAATCCATCTCATGTTCCATCTCCTTGACAAGGTTTGCTACACCTTTGTCTATATTTTTAAGCACATTTACAAGCTTTTTTCTACAGCAAGCAAGCAAACAAGCAACTGATGACCCTCGGAAGGTTATGAAACATGTTCCCTCACGTGTCTCAGTACAAGGCAGAAAATATCTTACTGCATATACAACAAATTTCAGAATGACAGTCACTGAATATCTTTTTAATAATGCTTGTTACCTGTAGGCGAGGAGTGGAGCATGTTTTTATTTTTCTTATTATCGTTTATTATTTATTATTGGTTTTTTTTTTTATATTGTTATTACTTGAGCATCTTCCCCGTAAATTTCTAAATCATCCTAGTAAAAAATTAAGGGACACATTGGTTTGTACGTATTTAAAAGATAATTTCCTGGGTTAAGACAGCAATGTAAGAGAGGAAGGCTTTTCAATCTGCCCAATCAGTTGTAATTATGACTATGGGAGACTGAGAAGATATTTTTGAGCATAAATGGGTGACTATATATTGCATCAATATATGTAAGCACCTCATGATTAATATACAAAAAGCACTCAGTGGAAAACCCTCATCTTTGTCCAAGTGTAGCGTCTCATAATAATAATAATAATTACAATAAGTGTAAGTAAGATTGTGTCACTACAAATCATACTTGTGTCACGGTTTAGCGGGGAGATAATTTTTGATGATGACATTATATAGTTGATGGTGAATATGTATGTAGTTTCCACAAGATCATTTCTCGGCTTGTTGCAGGTTTTTGTTCTCGATTATTGGTGGTGACCTGGTGAACCACTTTTTGGGTTTGTACATAGAGTATTTTTTTCTTTACTTTTTCTTTCCTTTTTTTTCTTTTTTTCCGTTTTTTCCCCTTTTGTGTGTGTGTGTGTACATGTGCGTGCGTGCGTGTGTCTGCGTGAGTATCATTTTTTTTCTCTTGTTTTTTATATATCTTTTTGTTTTGGTCTATAATGTTTGCCAGTCAGGGGACAATTCTGTCTGATCTCATTAGTTTTGTAAAGTTTTGCCAATATGTCGAGAATTTTGTAGTGATGTGTTGTTGGCTGAATTCCATGGCAGCTGGGATGCAATTCTTTGTTGAGAGCTTCGGGTCATCTAAGAAGGTGGTGTCTGTTGCTCAGTCAGTCAATAGATTATGTCAGGTCGCAATACTTTTAATATTTTATAATAATTTGGTATTTATTGCCGTTTCTATGACCATCATTTGCCAAAATACTTATTCTCAGTAGACTAGATGAGAAATGTCCTTTTTTTCTCTTTATTTTTGAGATAAGTTTGAACATTGATCTCAGTACATTAATTGGTATTATTTGTTACATTGTTCAAGTGTTTATTATGTCCTCTGTGAACCACTCATAGTTCTAACTCATTTTTTTTCCACCTTTGCCTGTAGTTAAGAATTGCACAAAAATACTCACTCACTTATTATAACTCCATTATTCTATATTTACCAAAACAACTTCAATCCACATGATTAACCCGAGAACATGAAGTGAGTAGAAAAATGTTGTATTAACCTATGAAAGTTAGTTACATTTTTTTCTATATCATTAACCGTTGGCGCCAGCAGGCTTACGGAGGTACAGATGGACTTGCCTCACCTGTTATTTGGCGTAGGTTTTTTTTAGAATTTTTATAGTGACGCCTCGAATGTTTATGTTCTCTCTTGAATATGTTGAGAACGTGTGAGGCTTATTACTGCTACAGCCTCAGATGCATATTAACGTTGTAAGTCCTGTCTGAGGACAGTATGGCAGCAATTTGGGTAGTCTTTGGCCACTCGGCGGTGATATCAAATATTGAAAAGTGGTCAGGGGTTATCGGGGATTCGAACCCGGGACCCTAGGCTCCCATGCCTGAACTCTGACCTCTTTGAACTGGCTTTTTTCTGTACATGGACCGCAACACCTAAGAAAAATAACACCAGGGATCCAATGCAAAGGAAAAAAAAGAATGTCATATAAAACAGTAATTATGATGAACTGCCGTTAATATTTACCTCAATCAATAAACATATGATTAATGCAGTTAAACATATATTTCTTTAAGCTATAATACAGGCAGAAGGTGGTAAAAAGAAGTGTGGACTGATATGAGTTTTGTGGGTAGAGTTAGGGACCTGAAGTAGGGTAGGTGAGACCTCCTTGACTAGAGACAATCATTTGTGTATGCCAAGGTGTAATCGAGTAATACTTTGTGTCATGCAGCTATTCAGGAGTGTGCACGGTGTGTGACAAGTTGAAAAGGTTAGCTGTAGGACCATTGTGTGCGTGTGAAAGGTGATAACGATGATATAAAAGATTTTAGTAGAATAATAGTTTTTAATTGATAGTTTTGGTTATATATTTATTGCCTATGTTCCCAGTGATTGATGCCTCATTACAGTTGCCTTCATGAATCAATACATGGTTATTTTACTTAAATGGATATATTAGGTTAGGAATACAAGTACTAGTGCATATCTGGAAGAAAAATTATCAACAGATGTTGATGTTACCGTGGCAGGAATTGAAGCTTTACTTTTGCTGAACATCTCTGAATATGGACAGTAAGAGAAGATTAAATTTTTTGAGTTTTGACTCCATGAAGATTTGGAAAGTCTCAATTTGTTGACTCAGGTTGTCTTGTTTAGATATTTGTTTCTCTCATTCTTCCTCTTTGTGTCGTTGTTGGTCATCCCTCACTTTGTCTTAGTGAGGAGTGTTGCGAGTTGCGTCACTCCTCTGTTCAAGTGTAGAGTGTGAGGTTGAGGTTGAGGTTGATGTGAGGTGAGGTGAGGTGTGTGTGCAAACACTGAGTGAGGGAAGCTGCCATTGATCATGTCCCCGTTGTCCCCTGGCTGGCTGGCTCATGCTGGCCCAGTAGTGTCACTAGTTGTAAGGTTTCTGCATTTAACATTTAGGAATGGATTAGCTGTCTTGTTTAACTTTTCAATAGAAATTATATGAAAACATTATTTTTTCTAAATACAGTAGCATACACATTGTTGAAAGACACATTTTATAAATGTGGCATAAATGAACACCATGAATGGTTTTCCAACATTCAGGTATTTTTTATGTGATATATACTATTAAGAATTTCACATAGTGATATTTGATGTCACTGATAGAAGCAGATATGTTAGGATTTTTTGAATGAGCTCTGTTAGAATCTACAAGAAATGTGTGTATATGATAGTGTAGTGGTGAGGGAGGAGACAAGCAGACTCAGGGGAGCCAGCCTGGTGTATTCTCTCACCTTCAACTTCAACAAATTGAAGGATATATTTTATAATTATGTAAGCAGAAAGGAGTGTGTAATATAGTCACACTTGATTTTACATTTAATGCTGAATTCTGCTCTAATCATGAGAATGATGCCTGATCGGTAAATTACGTAATATACGGATACATCCTCGGTGAAGTGACAGCAATGTTAGACCCGGTACAACTATTTGAGTACAATGTAAATCTTTTGGCAACATTTCTCTATTTCCAAGTGGTAGAGGCAAACCATGGCAGAAACACTTAGGAGGTATTTTTATGGTTGTCTGACTACAACAACAACAAAAAAGGTGCACCATGTTAGATCAGAGTGCTTTTCAACCTGTGTTTGCTTGCCTCTGTCTCTGCTCTGACAATGAGCTTCTTGCACATAGGTGGTAGTGTTTCTTGTGTGTTTTGCTTGTCACGGGAGTTACCCGCTGGCAGATTGATTCTCCCTCCCTAATCATAATGTAATTTAAGGCAGCAGTATCTCTTCCGCTCAATTATCAGTCATATTTATTAAGTTCTTCGTGTTATGGAGGAGCAGCATGTTTCGATGTCGGCAAGAGCCTAATCTGAAATTTAGTTTCAGCATTCCTCCATGTTAATAATCAACCCTAGAAACTAGGGCAATGAGTACAAGAGTGAAGACTTAAATATGGCTGATATACACATATAAATACATATATAAATAAATATATATTATTATTATTATTATTAGTGTAATAAGAATTTGCTCATTGTTTATACCATTTGTAGGAGTGAACTCATGTTAGGTGGGTGTCAGTGAGGGAGTGGCCAGCTTCACTTATGGGGAATAATGGCAAGTCTACAGCTGCATTCACTAAGTATCTTCATTATGGTTTTTTAAAAATTTGGGCGTCAGCTGTCCGGTGTGTATTTCAGATTCAGGAACTAGTCATCTGCTGGTCAGGATTTAACTTCAAAATTTTTGTTAAATATTTATATATACGTACGTATTTCTTTTTCAAAATCACGTGAGCTTGTTGCATGTTGGAGATTTAGGAGACCCAGGAGTCTGGCACATGATTACATCAATGTTTGTCGAGTGTCCTGGCTAATTTAAGTTTGCCAGCGTGAAAGATGTGTGTGTGTATATATATAAATAATATATATAGAATATAGTAATTCTAGCACTCTTGAGGTGTGTGCACTTCAGTGTATGTTAGAGATATATTTTGTATGCGCTATTAATGGCACGTGAACTGACGGAACACTGTTGGGTTACAAATGTCATTGTGTCTAATTTTATAGTGGATTTGCATCCCTTAAGGTGGATTCTTCTCTTAATAATTTGTGAAGAAAATTATTTCATCTGCAGGTCAGTAAAAGAGTACAAATTGGGATGCAGTTGGAATATCCCATTATTTTTGAACTTAAAGAGTTGACCTCAAATTTGTCCCACTTTATACATTCAGAGTTAGACGGATAGAGTTGTTCCTTAGACTTGTTGCTGTGTAGGACCTTGGTAGTCGTGCCTCCCCTCCTCCCCTTCCCCCCTCCCTGTGCGTGGGTGTATGTGGATGTGGATGAGTGAGTGGGTGGGTGGGTGTGTGATTCATGCACTTGTTTTATGTTTTATACAAGTATGGCTGCAAACACACACACACACCCACACACATGCATATGTAGCTTCAAGCGTGTTGTAAGTATGAACCTTTAACAGCAATAGACAGCCCATTTCGGTTCTGAGAAGGATCCATCTTGAGAAATTAACTGGGTCAATTTGCTATTTATTTATTATTTAATTTTTTTACTCAGATTTATTATGTGTTTGACATGTCCATTGTGGCTTTCAGCTTGATAGAGTTGTGTGTTTTTTTTTTTATTATGCAAAAGCTTCCATGTGCTATCGCATCTCAGGATAAATTTAATATGTTGCCAGCAGCATGGCATTATATATATATATATATATATATATATATATATATATATATATATATATATATATATATATATATATATATATATATATATATATATATATATATATATATAATGTCATTCCCGGTGAGAACCTGTGCATTGAATGCGGCAGGATTATAGTTTGCATATAATTTTACATTCTTAACATAATTTTGCCAGATTATTCCTTTGATACACGGTGTGTGTTATATTTGATTGTATATTTTTTTAGAATACTGTGAAATTGTACTAGGGTTAAAGGATTTTGATAATATCAATATATGGTTAATCTTTATTGTAACATGCTAATGAATCTGTAATATTTATTTATGAAAGAGTTTTTCCTATTCTTCTTGTAACACATCTACTTTGTACTTTTGTAGCAATTTGTATGATTTCTGCCTTTCCTCAATTTGTGTTTGAGTCTTTATTGGCAGTGTTGTTAGGCTGCCTCTCTACACCCCTACACCCCTACACCCCTGTGCACTGGTGTTGGGGCCAAGGCAGCCTTCAACACTTTCCAATGTCAACTGCAATGCCCTGTCTGGAGCTTTTCTCTTGTTGTCACTTGTGTTTGGACAGGTTCTCCACTTCTTGAACTGTACTTTAGTTGAATGTTAACAATTTTCATTTGGAAAATGTAATGTGAAGAATGTGAAATGGTATGTATATTAAAGAAACAGGGAATTTAGTATGCAGTTCTTGGCCATCATATTCATCAGTTATCTTGTTGTGATTGCTGATCATTTTGAACACAGTTTTCTTTGACCATTGTCCCTCTGATGTGTAGCTGGCGACACAAGTCTCATGTGATGTAAACTCATTGTCACTGAAAGGACCTTTCTCTTGGTGAAAGTTTGCTTTCAATCTCCTAATGTCTCTTCTCAACTGAGAAGAAGAAAAGTACAATGCCAATTTTTTCTTAACTCTCCCCTCCTGCATGTACGAAGGTTTGTGTAGTTATCAACTTAAGAGTACTATCTGAAGATGAGTAAATATTTTAATTATTGCAGCTCTTTGGATTTTTAAATAAAATTTAAGTCTGCAAACAAAATCTTGAAGGAGATGGTGCGTCCTTTCTCTTCTATCCCAGTTGAATTTGAATCTTGTTAATTTCCTCTGGTGTGTCGTAGGAATGAGTGTCAGGTCTGCAGGCCAAGGTTTGGGTAACATTCGCTGTAGTCTGCTGTGCGGTGTTCCCCTCCCTCTCCAGACCTGCAACGTTCATTATGTAACAAATGCACTTTCGTTGCATGCAAATAACAAGATGGTTGGCTTTGTTATAGTAGCATTTGGAAGCCTAGGTGCATTTCTAAGCTCCAAGAGGTACCTCCACACCTTAGGATTTGTCATCAGTGATCATTTTAGCCATATGTGAAGTGTAATGTAAAGGTGAGGAACTAAAGTTAAACATTCCCGCCTCGCCAGAGCTGACCTGCACACAGCACTTCCTAGTTCAAGTTGTCAGCAGAAAGGTTTAATGTT
Source organism: Metacarcinus magister (assembly GCA_029783475.1). Taxonomy (NCBI): domain Eukaryota; kingdom Metazoa; phylum Arthropoda; class Malacostraca; order Decapoda; family Cancridae; genus Metacarcinus; species Metacarcinus magister. The sequence goes on from JAPQNM010000024.1 coordinate 7,117,840, forward strand.
TTCCTTACCAGACCCGTAGAGTTGACATGCTGTTTATTAGTGTTATTTTGTGTCTCGACCTTATGTTCATCAATATAGCTCGATAATGCAACAATTCATTTTTTTCACTTTTCCACTTTTGATGTTTGACTAGACCTGAAAGGGTGCTGTGCAAGCATAGTCACCTATGCTTGCACAGCTTTTACGGCCGACAGAACGCTTTTTTATAATAATTTTTCATTTTATTTTTTTTAATAGTGTTCATTGGTTCAACGACTTTTATTACATAATTCGGAGCTGCTTCCGCCTGAAGGATATGTTTTATTTTCATTGTTTTATTATCAATCTGTATGCTATTATACACAGTGACTTGCCACAACTCTTTGCTCCTTACTACTGATTTAACTTTATGGATGGGGACGGCTGGCTCTGGTGCAGTGGTCGGCTCGTGGCCTGAAGGTTGCGAGTTTGATCCTGGCACACGGCGGCTGCTTGGTGAGAGGGTTGGCGTCCTCGTTAACCACTATATGGTCTATAGGTACCTATAGTTTTTGGGAATTATTTAATGAGTTGTTTGTGTAATGCTTTAGGATATATATGGAGCAGGTACAAAAGTAATGAGTGAAAAATGGCTCATCAGAATGAGAAACATGTTCATGTGTACCCTTGTTTCTTATTTTCCAACGCGAAAAAAAAAAGAAAACAAAGTAATGGTTATATATACAATTTCAGTCACTGAACAGTAATCTAATTCGTGCACCCAGCATAATGCGTGACAAGTCGACACATCGAAATTATTATGGATTTCTTTGAATTTATACCAGGTAAATATTAACTTACACGAATTCACTTCGTTGAAATATTTAGAACGTTGCTAAACAATTGAGTCTCAAACAAATCTGAGTAAATTTAAACGAGGGTTGGCTGGCAAGGTTCCGGAGTGTTGAGGAAGAGTCCAGCAGGGTTGGTGAGGAGTCAAGGCAACAGAGGTGGTCACTTAACCACTCCTCGCCCCTCCTTCCACCTCCCACGGGGATGAGTTGCCACATGGACACACACTACAATAACTATAAACCTTCCTTCACACCAACTTCAGCCTCGTTCTTTGGAAGGGGAGCTATGAACGACTACAGTGGCGTGAATAATGTTATCAAGTCCCATACGTTTGATCAAGAACTGTGTGGATAAAAGTATAGGTTGGAAAGCCAAGTGCGTTGTCCTTAACAGTTGGTAACTTCCCCTAGACCCTGACATTCCTCTTTCCTGTCCGTAATACTGTTACCGACACTAGTTCGTGATATTACTGGAGAGGAACAACGATAATTATGGTCAGTCATTATTGTTTGTAAGCATTCTCGAGAAAAGTATATATGAATAAGTAGATATATAAGTGGATGGATAGATCAGTGTCGCTCATTTTTATCAGACTGGCAATGCTGGTTACATAACGTCCATGAACTTTGTGTGATGAACTCTGAAATTTAACGATTTCGGTTTTTTCTGTTTCATGCATAACAGAAACGCAATGTGAATGGCATTTTTATTATATATCCATGTCTATATGTCGCGTGTGAAGCCATTTCTTAATTGTTATTGGAGGGGCGAGGGGGTTTAGATACAAGTTTATAAAAATCCTATTTTACCACGTGTGTGTGTAAGAGAGAGAGAGAGAGAGAGAGAGAGAGAGTGTGTGTGTGTGTGTTAGCCAAGCATGCCGCGTTCTCTCCAGCCATCGAGTCCTTCCACCCTACTTCCCTCCCTCCTCCCCAGCAGAAAACAAGGCGAGGTGCGTGATCAGAGTAAAATTCCGTTTCAGCATTTAAAACCACTAATAATATCGAAGCTCATAAACCATTCAAGTGGCTGGTCATCGATAAGGATAAACTCAAGAGTACCAAGTCTACTTTTTATCAGTTAATGTTAGATATAAAAGAGAGTTGTTGGGTTTTCCTCGCGCGTGCAAACTTAATGCATAAGACAAGTGCAGTTTGTTTGTGGTTTATTTCAAACAAACACAAGTCCTATAGAAGTACAATAATGTGATAACAGACTCATAACTGCACACGTCACTTCATTATCAAGTATTTCTGAAGTGTGTTATCTTGTTTTCCAGGACATTGCTTCTTAGGAAAACAGTGTGTGCCTCCATTACAATATTATACTCCAAACACACAACGCTTGCCTGCTCTGCTGTCATGTTATTCACCCATCATGCTTACTGTCATACTTACACATTAAGGGCGAAATTTTGATTATGAAGGTGGAGAAATGCCCAGTCCTTCATGATATACACTTGAAATTATGAATGCAAGTGACTGCTGATGCCTCGTGCTTGGGGACAAATGGAACTCAAATAGAATAAACCATACACTTCCAAGCAATTGAATCATAGTATTAAGTGCGGTACTGTATTCAAATTAACAAATGATATAAGATCACAGTAAGGTGTTTTCGATATGTTAAACAACTCACCCCTGACTATACTGGGTATGAAACGTGATTTCTTCCTCAGATCGATAACTAAACACTCCTGTTTAATCTGTGTAATAATTATCATACATTGCCTGCCAGTGTGATATGAATGCTTATATCATAGTTTCATAATAATCTGCTGAAATAGTTTGTGAACACGCGTTTTTAGCTTTGAATCTACTGGAGTCATCAAAGTTATGTAAGGTTATCAGTAGACTACGTTACATTCATAAACTGCTGACATATAGAGCCTTTGGAATGATTAACAAATATTGATCGTTGACTGAATAAGTGAGAGATGCCATAGAAATTAAGAACTATAACATTACTAAAGTACAATATAGTAGGTAGCTGTTGCCTGTCAGGGTTTGAAGTAAATTAAGGGGGCAATGTATGAGCTCACATAAAAGTTTCGTATTACATAAATAATGAATGGAAGTATAATAAGATGTCTTATCTGATTATAGACTATTGGTGAATCTTAAAATGCATCACCAAAGAATAGATACTTATAGAATGACGATATATTAGTCATTACAAATAATTGCTGAAATTGTTTCTAAGATTTTATTATTCGTGGGAATCACACCTACTGATACAAAACTGTAGTACTACAAAACACTGATTCCTCCAAGACAACAGTATACTCTATTGGTTACGTTAAGTGTTCATGAGGGGTGAGGGGAAGAAAGTGTGAGGATAGAGTGAGGAAAAGTAAAGATACAGCCGAGGAGACGCAAGTAATGGTAGAAGGGTGAGCCATAGGGGTATCTTTATAGGGGGATGAGGTGAGGGAACATGAGAGAAAGAAAGCAGGAGTATGAAGAGGCGCTCTGTTCTGGAGAGACTTGCTGGGGAACAGAAAGTAATGGTGGTGACTGGTGGGGGAGTCGGGGTGGGGAACAGATATGGTGGTGACGGGTGAGGGTGGGTGGAGGCGGGGGTGTGGTGGGGAACAAAAAGTATTGGTGGTGGTGGTGGTGATGACTGATAGTGATGGTGATGGCTGGTGGTAGTGGTGACTGGGAGTGGTGATGGTGGTGGTGACTGGTGGTGGTGAAGGTGGTGTTGGAGGTGGTGACTGGTGAAGGTGGTGGTTGTAGTGGTGATGACTGGAGATGGTGGTGGTGGTGACTGGAGGTGGTAGTGGTGGTGGCGGGGGCGGGGGTGTGGTGGCGGGAACGGCGTGTCACGTGACCCCCGCCCACCACCACCACCACTCCGCTCGGCAGATCCCAGCCAGCCACACTTAAAAATTCTCCTCCGCGTTTGTTTCAAGGATTTAAGCAACCAAACCCCGCCTATAATGTCAGACGGCGCCACGACTGCACCAGCTGAGAATAACGTTGCTCCCTCCAGTGAGGTAAGACCAGAAAATATTTTAAAACGTTCCCCCTAGCTCAGAAGAGACCAAGTGAAGCTGCTCGCCAAATACGGCCACACAAGCTATGGTTCAAAATTTAAGTTTTCCTATATCCGCCATAGATAAGGAGTGTTTCATAGGCTCAGGTCTTCTCTGGGCCTAGAAGATGGTGGGGCCAAATTAATTCTTCTTATTTCCGTGTGTGAAGGGCGGAATTGTAATTTTGAATGGAGACTGTGACTGCCAAAATGGCGAGCGACTCCCCTTGATCAATCCGCTCGTGGCTGTTTGAAAACCAAATTTCCCGCCACCTGATATAAGAAATTCCCGCCAAAAATGCTTTCTTTATGTGTTGTATATGAGTCAAAGTCAGAAAGAAGTACGGGGAAGTGCTTTTGGTGGACAGACTGTACGTGATAAGTGTAGGATTAAGGATAGGCGTGAACATAATACTTTGGATTATTCATGCAACGTCGGAAAACGGTTGGAGCGGCTTGTGGTCGATTGCTAGCCTGGGGGTGGCGCGGGTGCCTCAAAAAAAAGAACATAAAACATAAGTACGATCACCAAGTCATAGGAGTGACTCGTGTTGTCATACAACTATACATACATGAAGGGTGTGTGCAAGGAAAATGTATGCTTAACTTTTACTAAACAATTACAGTTGATATATGTTGCAAGAGAAGATTGATAACATTTTTTAGCACGAATATTGGTTGGGGAAAACATTAACACACGTTTAGCAGTATATAAGGGTGTGTATCATCGAAATTAAGTGATGGGTTTGGTGAGATGTTTATGGGTATGCATATTTAGATAAAAAAGGTCATGGATGCAAGGACACATCTTCCCAGTCATCGCCGTGGTAGATATTGCCAGAAATAACAATTAAATATGAGAACGCGTCCGTCTCATAGAAACAAAGCAACTCATTCTTGGCAATGCAACGCAAGTCTCGTCATTGCTGATGCATGCAAGGTGACTTATGTCAGGAGTAACTGCCGCCCTTAACTAACAGCATGTCTGGCAGGAATTCAGCTCTGTTCCGCTGGGTGGCAGCAAGCAAGGGAGTCGAGGAGAGGGTGATGTCAGCTGCCGCCTGACGCCACCCTTCGCTATCTAGAGATATTGTGGTGGTGCCGCCGCTTTACCATGATCCTCAGCATATCGACCGACGGAGTGTTCTGTCGCTCAGAGAATCAGCTACGATGCCTAACTTGTCAACAGTCGAAAAGTGTTGAAAAAGAAGCGAAGGGGAAGGGGAAGGTAGCGTGGCCTCACTCGCCCCCCGCGTCCCGCCAACCGACACAACTTGCTGCCGCAGCCCAAGCCAGCTGCTGCATCCGCCGCCGCCTCTCACCAACGCTTTACCTTCCATGTTATCTGGGTTCAAAAAGTTAGCCTTTCACCCTCCCAAACAGTCGACGATCCTTATGGGAGGAAAATGAATAACATGTATATATAAGAAAACATATGTGGCGATTACCATCATGGATTATACATGGAGAGTCCAGACATTGATGATTCAAGATACTGTAAGGGTTATTTTGCCTACTTTGCACTACACGAAGAGCAAGCTAGCTGGAGCTGTAGCTTGATACTGTGTGAGTGTGTGTGTGTGTGTGTGTGTCACCTACGAGGCCCAACAGGGTTCGTGTGTGGACGGGTTGCAGAGTTTCTTTACTCTGTGTCCTAAGCTTGAAACCGGAGCTTTGTGTTACCTTGTGGCTGTAGGAGGCCTGGGAGGAAATTATTCAGACGCACTATTCTCGTATCTTCTTTGGTAAAACTGATTGAGTAAGTGCTGTTGTTAAATTTTTGACAGCGTTACCCTAGCACCAAAAGTTAAGAATTGCACGATTTATTTTAAGAAATCTCTTCAGTTACAAGGGTCTGTTCCGCGTATGCTGGAGGGCAGACGGCCAAGTATTTTGTGACAATGAATACTATATATAACCAGGGTCGGAGTTTGCCATCTCTGCCCTTGGGATGTGGTTGTGTCCAGGTTCGCACACCCGTCACTGAGACCTCGATGCAGAGCCACACCATGCCTAACGCCAAAATTTATTTTACATTGGAATATATGAGATGTATGCGTTACTATGAATCTTACACTGAAGAATACTTGCGTCAACACTGGCCTAAGGAATGAGAGAGTAGCGAGATGAAAGACCTTGGGTGAGGTGACGCTGGATAGCCTGAGCGAAGCAGCAAGATGTCGGCAGCCTCATAGAGTATTGATCTAGCGCCAACACACTGGTTGCTCCCGCTACTGCCGATACGCTGCACCTACGCTACCGTTCAACTGCATACATGCCGCCAGAATATTGACATCACTTACAGTTAATTTAGATACTGCGTTTTATTCCCTCATTGCCACGTTGCATCAAATCCTAAATAGCGTAGGGTAAGGCTAGTGGATTAGTGGTAGTGAGAAGCATGACTGTGTTGGGTAATGCAAGGCAGCGTGTGGTTGGCGGGTGTCGGGAGTCGGGCGTCGGGTCCAGGCTAGACTGGTTTCGTGGCGATGAGACGTACGCGTCCACCTTTGTTATACGGTAGCACGGAAAGGACGCGCTCAGACTATATTTTTATCGATTTTCTGTGTGCAATGCATTTGAATATGTAGGACTGCATATATACAAGTCTTTTTTTTTTTATTTATAACACCATGCATGGATGTCAACTGAATATCATGCTAGAACAAAAAAAATATACTGCTACACATTTTACAATTTGTGTAATATAATCACTTGTGTAGGAGAGTTATAGGTATTGCAATAGTCGGTAAATAAATCACCAAGAGTGGCTTGTTCAACATCAACCCAGGCAGGTGGAGGGCGGTGAGGAGGTGGGTCCCGCCGCTGGCTGGAAGGAAGGGTAGCCACTAGCCTATAGTGATGGGGGCCGGGCGGGCGGGCGACAGGCGCTCCAACACGGTAGGCGGCATCATATTGGTCATCTCTGCTTTGTCATGCTTACCAAACACATCCCATCGTAGTGTTACTAGGCTCTAAGATGTATAATTTGTGTCATTTATTATCGGATCAAGTGTTTAGGAGTCGCATGTCAGATTGCACGTTGGGTGGCATGTTTGTTTGTGTGCGTGTGTGTGTGTGTGTGTGTGTGTGAGATATACTTCACTCCTTACTGCCACACCCGTACCGGCAGATCATTTTCACCATAATCATTGCATTGTTATCCTTTACATTATGCCTTTAAAGCTCCCCAAAATCGTTCAGTGTAGCAAAATGTGTATTAAATCCCTGTCCATATAAACCATGTACGTAGGTAACTATCATCTGCATCAGGATGTAGGGAAGTGAGTAACATAACACCTTGCAAATACTACTTCATGCCATAACACACGTAACTATTGAATGCTGAAACAAGCGCTATATTAATTTCGCTATTTACAGAGGAAAAACCGAACTAGTATGGCCTCAAGAGCCACGGCAGAAGGTGAAGCTTTACTGAAGGAGATGGGTTTCGAAGACATGGAGACGCCAGGACGGAGGAGGACGAGGTCATCCCTCAAAGGGGACGCGTACACACCGCCTGCCAAGAAGGAGAAAAAGACCCCCGGTCCAGGAAGTAAGAAAAGCTAAGGATGCGAATGTTTACTGATTTAGATAAGAAGGAAATAGAGGTGTTATGATAGTGAAGATGACTAACCCAAGTGACCAATGTCATTCCTACTTCATGAATCTCTCTCTCTCTCTCTCTCTCTCTCTCTCTCTCTCTCTCTCTCTCTCTCTCTCTCTCTCTCTCTCTCTCTCTCTCTCTCTCTCTCTCTCTCTCTTTATTTTTTGGGTGGGGAGGTGTGAGGGGAATGACATGGCTAAGAAAGGGAAGAGGGAGGCACAGGAGATGCAAGTGACACAACAGGGATAGTTTAGGTCATGTAAGACAACCATTTATTTATGTTAGCTAGACGTGAAGCAGTGTTTAAGGATATATTTAATTCTTGTACGTCTGTCATATTGAATTACCTCACCATGTCACAATATACAACATACAGAGGCTTTGTGGTATTGTGAAATAAGATATGTAGGCTCTCAGGGAGAAAGGAGGTTAGGGGAATTCAAACAGGTTTGTAGATTAGTATTGTTGAATGTAGGTGTTTAAAGCCTTGTAGAATTTTGGAGTAAGAGGATAGGCAGAGGATGAAACCTATTTCCTGAGTGGAACTGGAACGGGGGCGTCGCAAAGGGTAGCATGACCTAAGGGGTAAAGGGGCTTAAGACTGGGTCTCGTTTCAAAAGGCCCCGATTCCAACAAGGAGAGAGAATAAAAAGTAAAGAAGACAATACATTTCAATAGTATGGTAGTAAATGTATTTTAGATTGCAATGATGTTATGAACTATATTATAGGCAAACTGTGCTATGAGAAAAGCCCTCTAATGTTTTTCATAGTGAAGTAACGCCAATGGAGTGAAATATTATATTACAGTAATTCTGATACGTTTTAGATACCATTTACCTGTTCCTTTTAAAATGTATGCAACGCTTACTATTTTTTATTAAATTTCTTGACGTGGAGTTGTGAGGTTATTTTAGTGATTTACTAACGTGATTTTGTTGCCCAGCTGGACGAAGAGGAAGGCCACCGAAGAAAACTGAAAAGAAAGTGGAACCCGTTGTTGAAGTAAAGGAAAAGAAAAGAGGCAGAGGAAAGAATGCAAAGAAGGAAGTAGAGAAAGAAAAGGAAACAAATGAAAACGAAAATGAAGAGGACAAAGAGAAGGAGGAGGAGGAAGATGACGCCCCAGAAGCAGCATCAGAAGAAGCAAAAGAAACCGAGGAAGATAACGCAGATAGTGCTGATGGTGACGAAGCGGAGGAAAAAGATGAGAAGAAGGAAGATAAGGAGGAGAAGGATGAGTGAAGGGAGTTCAGCCCGGTCATGGTACAAATGTCTACCTGATGGTGAGTAGAGTTCATTATTGTCACTATTGGATTTTTAACCTTTCATGAGTAATGTAAGATAAGGGAACTGTTATTATTTTCCTCTACTCTATCATCCTTCTTCCCCCTTATTCTCCTTTCCCTCCTGTCACAAGTATATATTCCAACATCTCCTTTTTACACCCACAGGATCTAGGATATTCATTTATATAAAGGAGTGTATGCTGCAGGATGCTATATGTATTATAATTGATCTATATCTGACACTTATTCATAGGAACCCCATTTATTCATGTTCTTATATTTCAATGTATTCTATCCATCTTCCTTTCACAGAATCTTTCTCTCATCATCCTTCTATCCACTTTTTTTTTTTACTTTACTTCCTTCTTTGCTCCCCTTTCTCTCTCTTCATTTTAAGTTCCAATAGTTTTTTCTATCCTCTGTCCTAACAGCTAGTATTTCCTGCACTTTGGGGATGTTTTCTTAGAGGAAACACAATGCAGACCAAAGGAATTATGTGTTATACAAAATTATGTTTATTTTCCTTTTTTTCATATAGTTAATGTGTATTTTCCTTTTGTTTCAGATTAATAAAAGTACACAGTAAGGTTGTAAGTTGTTTGTGTGAGTTTGAGAGTGCACAGGAAGGCAGGGTAATGACCACACCTCATGGAGCTTCATCAGAATGTCCACCACTGAAGATCCACTGTGTCCTTGTGGCTAGATGGGGGGAATTGTAGTTTTTTTTCCGTGCCAAAGCATGTAACTTAAGGGTTGTTAAAAATTTAATGAATTTGTTCAAAAATCTTTACGGGAAGAATGTATTGTAAGTATTCAGTCTCTTGAATGCAGTTTCTCTTGTTCCAGATATTAACATACAATTTTTTCACATAAAGTAATATTTTTGAAATGCTGGTGATGGCTGAATATATTCCTGTGGAACACACCTGAGCCTGACAACTTCTGACAGGGCTCGGTGTGAAAAATGTGTGCAATCATATCTTGCTCTGAGGAGAGAGTACCTCAGTTTCATACAAAATGTTTTAGTGTGTATCATAGTCTGTACTGAATGAGTGGTAATAGGTTGTTTTAAGTTTCTTTTTTTATGTGTTTGTACTGCCTGGGAAACAAATTAGAAGTTTTGTTGTAGGTAACAGATGTGTTGGTTTCTTCATCGCCTACTGGTTATATTTACCAGTGGGCGGCCCGAAGGACAAGTGTTTGACTCTTCTGTTGACTCGCCAGGATCTATGCAGCAGTGTGTCAGGTGGAGCTTCAGTCAGGGTCAGCACTCATCAGTGTGGGTGTGGCAGTGAAATTGAAAGGTTATGGCTTGTTTTAAACTTGTGACTTTCATACCAGCCTCGTGTGTTCCATGGTACAGGGTGATGGCAGACCTGGCTTTGCTCTGGGTTCATAAGAGGATAATGAAGTGTGTGAAGGTATAGTGAGTGCAGTGGCTCAGAGTCAAGACGTCACACTAATCTGGCTGTTTACACTGGATCAATTCAATGTCATTATATTTGAACATTTTGTTCAAAGCTTTAAACAAGTGGTGTAATGTTATTTTTAAATGTGGAACGTGTTTAGGTTTTGCTCCATAGGAGTTGTATTAGTAAATCAGGTAATGTGAAATTTTAAACTAAATTAAGAAAAATTATGACTGAGTTCCTATTTTATCATTCCCACAGATCTGTGGGCCACCAGGCTAAGGTTATGTGTTTAAACATTTGTGTAATGTTCTCATTCCATAAATAATTTAAGAATGTTTTATAAGTAAAGACAAATTGTGGTACATGAAAGATTTATAGTTTATTCAGAACCAAATTTTAAGAGTGAGCATTGCAGAGTTTTTATCAACACTACATGACCCTGTTTGGTGTGAAGGGAGGGTAAAGCTAGGTTGTGGGGTTACAAAGCCAACCCAACAATACCTCTCAATTGTGTTATATAACGTGGGGAATTTTGTATGAACAGTTACTTTTACAAGCATAGAATTTTCAAACCTTCCTTTCAACGTCTTGTATTATTGTCACCTTTCTTCTCCACAGAATTACATAAAGGAACCTTAAACTTGTGTGAAGTGAAATTGTAATACTTCTAATTACTACTCTGGAAAAAAAAAGATCATGACATTTAACTGTTATACAAATATATTTAATTGCACCATTAAGCATGAAAAAACTTTGCATTGATTACAACAAATAACAAATTATTTTAACTTTGCTATGTGGTCTTAAGCTGGCAAGCACGAGGGAATTCTTGATTAACCTTTACCTGCATCACTGAGCTCAGGTAAAACAAACTTATTACAGTGCTTGCATCACTTAGCACAAAATAACAATGTCAAACAAGATAACAACAAGTAAATATCATTCAACCATTCTAATCTCCTTGCTTGTTCAAGGTTACAAGTCTTACTACTAGCCATGCTTCTTGTACAAGTCAATGATGTCTTGCACATCATCAGAAGAACCCAGGAAGACTGGTGTGCGCTGGTGAATGTCAGTTGGTACAATGTCTGGAAAGAAGGAATGGGTGGGGTAAGTGCTAGTGACTTTACATGGCACTTGCAACTCATATTGGTGCAACTATGTACCATCAGCCCTGTGGTGAAGGCTGCAATAATACTACCCACACATTCCCAACTACTCGTGGCCTAAAGGTTGTGTGTTCAATCCTGGCTCATGACAGCTTGATAAGAAGGGTAGTGCTCTCTTGTTAACCCTAGCAGAGCTAGATGGTCTTGCTACCAAGCTCGGGGAGATTATTTAATACCTTTTCTCAAAAAGATTTTAAAGGGAAGTAGCACATAACTGTGCAGTGTAGTAAACTACCATCAGGTACCCAAATAAACATGGAACCCATCTTCCAAAACATTCAATGAAATATGTTGCTAAATTCAGTATATATTCTTGAACTAATTGAATGTTTTCCAAAAGCTGGGTCCCCTCTAAGTAACATGAATGAAACCTAGTTATTGATGCAAAGTTGCAGTTTGCTGCTTCAACACAAGACATGGTTTGAATCTGTTGTATGTGGGTACATCGTAGTGAGCAGCTGACTGGTGAATGGCTACAATTTCAACATGACTTACCAAGAATGGGCATCTTCCCTGTGGTCGCCTTGCCTCCAGCCTGCTGTACCAGGTAGGCCATTGGGTTGCACTCGTAAAGGAGGCGCAGCTGAGAACAGAACACAGATGGGTTATATTCACGATTCAACTTTATGCTCAACTTTATATTATTCACCACTGTCCACCAGACACGAGTAAGTCATGTTATGTTTCTTGTTCAGTTGATACAAACATTTGTTTTAGAATGCCTACCACAAACTTACAGAAAGTAATGTAACTTGTACAATAGATACTTTCTAGTATTTTGTGTCATTCTTCTTGGTTTAATTTTTCAGTGACAAGGCTGGAAATAAGATAGCAATGCGAGTGTTTTAAGTGCAGTGTGTTCCTCACCTTTCCCTTGGGAGAATCACTAGTGGCAGGGTACATGAAGATGCCTCCATATTTGATGGTGCGGTGAACATCAGCCACCATGGAGCCAATGTAGCGAGCACCTGCCTTCTTGGCCTACAAATGAACATATATTGTGTTAGCTTGTGTAATATCAAGAGTATTTCACCTCAATTCTGATTTTCAGCTGCATTAAGAAGGTAATTTAGTCAAAGTATTAGAAGATTCCTCTGCCTTGTGTATTGAGAGTTTTCTGGTGCCTAACCTTCTTGCCCTTGACATATTCTGAAACAGCTGGGTCCCACAGGTTAGCATAGCCCTCGTTCAAGCTATAGATCTTCCCTCGCTCCTTGATGGTCATGTTGGGGTCAGTCAGGACAAACTCGCCGATGCTCTGAGGGAGAAAAAAGCTTTCACATGTATTTGACAAAATTATAAAAGACTTAACACTAGTAATAATACTTCAGGGTATCCATGAAAAACTATCATAATTCCACACCTTGGTATTGTAATGTTCTACTAAGGAACAGTTAACTAGTATGTGTACAGCCCCATACATCAAGGTGAGGTATGAAATAATTATGAGTGAACATTCCACAACCCTGCCTCACCGGGTCCAACATGAAGCCATTGACACCATTGCCTGTAGAGATGACCATCATGGTGGCTGAGCCGTAAAGGGCGTACCCAGCTGCTACTATCTGATTGCCAGGCTGGAGGGCGTCGTTTACATTAGGGTCGGAGTCTGTGGTCTTCCTGAAAGTGAAAATTAATTTTTAAAACATTGCAAAGAAGTCAAGTCTGAATAAAGACATTTTGTAGCTTTATAGTTATATAATTCTTGTGGCTGAATGTTGTCTGAACATAGAAAATTCACACAAAGCAGGAAGAAAGCATATTTATGTTGTAAAATATAAAACTGAAGAAAACTACACCCATTCAAAGGCTGATGTTGATATGCAAGCGTTGAATAAATAAAAAAAAAAAAAAGATGAATGTCTTTCAATGCAGAGAACAAAACATCAAAACATCTAAATTATCAGGCAGAAATATCTTGAATTCAAGCATTGTAATGCATAACTTTCAGATGCAAGGCACTTGGCTTTATAAAATTTGAGTAGTATTTCAGTACACACTTTATAATAGTTTTTTTTGTTAACAAAAAGTCAGCACTGTGTGTAGCAACATTTACTATTAATGCTACTCATATACTCTTCAAATGCCTAGTGCTCACCTCACCACGCACAATATCTTGGTAACATTTCAAGACCATTCTATTCCAGATCAATAAACACAAAATCCAGCTGTTTTCTAATCATAAACTTTCCTTCAAAGCTAAACTTTCCTTCAGAGGGAAACTTTCCTTCAGAGGGAAACTTTCCTTCAGAGATAAACTTTCCTTCAGAGGGAAACTTTCCTTCAGAGGGAAACTTTCCTTCAGAGGGAAACTTTCCTTCAGAGATAAACTTTCCTTCAGAGATAAACTTTCCTTCAGAGGGAAACTTTCCTTCAGAGGGAAACTTTCCTTCAGAGATAAACTTTCCTTCAGAGGTAAACAAACCCACATTACACTACAAACAGGTACACTTTCTCTTTAGTTATAGTCTTCTAGCCTCTTTCAGCCAACTTTCGTGATTTGGTCTAATAAGTTTTGGTCTTTGTGGTTGACACGCTAAGGTGCATCCCTATTACACTCGTACACTTTCTGAATCACAACAGTAGGAAAACTTTTTGACAGCTAACCTATATTTTCTACAACTGCAAAATCCCCCCAAAATAAAAGTTTCAATATTTAAACACTAACACACAATAATGGTTAATAATAATGCCTAGAATATTAAAACAAAACAAGATTTTCTACTCATTATCATATATCTTGCCAACATAATATTTTCCCTCCCTCACCCCTCTCACTGGTAAACTCAGGAACATTTGCTTTATTGAGGTTCTCAACTTTCTTATGAATTCAAACTTTAACACAAAGAGTGACAAGAAATTTATGAAACTAAATCAGCCTTATCTTTCTATTTTATCATTATTTTTGGGGTGAAATGATAATTAGTGGGATTCTTTCCTTTAAATATTGTAAAGATAAGATATTGTAGAAGATAAATCAAATATGCTTTATGTTTATGTATATATATATATATATATATATATATATATATATATATATATATATATATATAAATTCACATACAACCTTCTCTGTTAATCATAATTGAAAAGATACAAGGAGTCATTTTATATCCCAATAAAGTTAGTTACCTGTATATGGAGAAGATAGATCCAATGGAGACCAAACAGTCAATATTGGATGAGCCATCGAGTGGATCAAAGCACACCACATACTTCCCTTGTCGCTCCTTCTCCACCTGTGAATATACAACACATTAATGCATGCCTGTAATGAGAACCTGTCTAATGTAGGCTACGTTCAATATCATATTATTGCTCAAATATGTATTGTAAATTATGTAGTATGTATATAAATACACTACATTTCTATCTATAGATTCTATTTCCAATTACTAGGATAATATGTATTCATGTAGCATTGAGTGTTTGAGTGTTTGTAGCTAGTTGGTCCACTAGATATTGAGGAAACCGAAGTCCAGTAAAGGTCTTTTATTTAACAATATATGCTAAGAAGTTGATGAACATGGTATTTTGAATATGCACACTGTTTGATGACAGTGCGCGCAAAGTTGTTATTGAGTGCTGGTTTGCACGCTGCAATAATGGTAAGTATATAAACAAAAGATAAACATGAATAAAGAATATATAAATGTAACATAACCTCCTCACATCCCCTTCCCTCTACTAACACACACACACACACACACACACACACAGTATATATATATATATATATATATATATATATATATATATATATATATATATATATATATATATATATATAACAGTATGCATCATATAATAATTTATAAACATCAATTTACTTATGAAACATTAACTACACTTCAATCTAGGTTCAGTAACAACACACACTTTCTGATAACTATGATAAGGATAAACATACATCATTATCACATCAGAGATAATAGCTTAACAAGAGCAAGTACTGTATATTCAAACACACAAGCTGAAGATAACACCAATAACCAATACTCCGTTGACAAGGTATAAAAACAAGTATCAGACTCTCACCTCTATAACAGTAGTGTTCTCCTCAGACACCAGCAGACAGGTGGAGTAGGAGGAGCTGAGCATGTTGATAAAGAGGTCATTGGATAACACATCCAGCTTCTTCACCTCCTCGCCCTGAACGTTCACATCACCTGCCATTCCAAACCTGCCGGGTGTCATTCATCAATTATGTAGGTGTACAGTACCTCATACTACAGTAGCTCTGTTTCAAAGTATTTATTTTTTTAGGTTGGTATCAGTTATTAATGAAATACCATGTCCTCTACAGCAAGCAATCTCAAGCTACTTCTTCTGTATACTACAACCTACATTATTTCATAGATACACTAGAACAACCTAATGTAGGCTACGTTCAATATCATATTATTGCTCAAATATGTATTGTAAATTATGTAGTATGTATATAAATACACTACATTTCTATCTATAGATTCTATTTCCAATTACTAGGATAATATGTATTCATGTAGCATTGAGTGTTTGTGTTTGTAGCTAGTTGGTCCACTGGATATTGAGGAAACCGAAGTCCTGTAAAGGTCTTTTATTTAAAAATATATGCTAAGAAGTTGATGAACATGGTATTTTGAATATGCACACTGTTTGATGACAGTGCGCGCAAAGTTGTTATTGAGTGCTGGTTTGCACGCTGCAATAATGGTAAGTATATAAACAAAAGATAAACATGAATAAAGAATATATAAATGTAACATAAAGTTGCATGGAGGCGAGTGTTTGCCATTATAATGTGGTCCTGCCCCGCCCCACCTAGGCGGCCGCTCATTGGGTGGGCGGGGTGCGGGTTGTACGCTGATAGGCTGAGGCTGTGGTGTGTCTGGCGGTGGCAACAGCTGAAGGTCAACGCATATATCAACAAGTGAAATTTCCCTTTTATCTCCTAAAGGCAACAACAACATAATTTCTATTTTGACCGATATTCCTGCCTAGTGTCTTGTGTACGTGCAAGAAGGAACACAAACTCATCATCTGGTTCCTGTGGAGACTTCTGGCACACTACATGATGTGCCTGTCACCTTCTCCCTTGGTGGTAGGGACGCCAGCTGTTACCATGGCACTCAAGGCTAATAAGGCACTGTCCTTGATGGTCCAAAGTACTGCTACATCAAGATCACCTCACAACAGTACGTGCAATAAACCAACTCTCTTTTTATTCGTATCTATGTGTTGTCAACTCTTTACAAGTTCTCAGCACCCTGTAACTGTACCTGTTGTTGTCATACTTCATACCTATGTAATGTTATCTTCCTAGACCTGGTAGGAAAAACCGCGTCGGATAACGGTAAAACAGAAATTCCTGAGGCCCAGTTTGTGACCCTCCGTGTAACGTTGCCTAATTACTATGTATGAAAACTATTCCCCACCTTGTTACAGACACACACGTTATTCAATCTCAGAAAGGCAAATAAATACAACGTAACACTCACAGTTTAGCAATTCCTGCTTTCCTCACAGCCGAGGAAATTGCTTTAACAGCTGTCTGGATGGATACGAGGAGTTGGGTGAGGTCTCCAGAGGCATGAGGGATTTTCTTTTGTTCTGCCAATGTATAACGAGTCAGTGACATACAGTTGGTGTCGATAGCTTGGCCTGCCATGGTGGCGGTGGTGGTGGTGGTGAAAGTTAGTGTAATATAGTCTTTAAAACAACTGTAAAGGGGAGTTGGAGAGCGAGTGGTGTGCCTCAGGAGCTTGGCAGAACCCTCAGTGATCTGTAGAAGCCACGTCCCCCTCACCACTAGTCACTTGTTGAAGGTGAAACTACTCGTTGCCAGTTATCACTATCTAATATCGTACTGGACATGGGTTACACTTCAATACACCTCTTATTTATATACTGTATACTATAGTGTCATTTTACCGGGTTAGATATAGTATTTATCATAATCTTATATATATTGTTATGTTACTATTGGCTATTGCTAACGCTGGAATGTTATGTAAGGCTTAGATAGTAGGAAAAAAAGTTGAGAGGAAGGGGAAGTGGTTTACTTAACTATTCCATCGGTCCGTGAACAGAGATACATTATATATTTCTTGGAATGCAGGAAGCTTGTAAATAAGAGATGGTATAACAGCCATTAAATGTGGGCAGTGTTGTATTTAATTCATATGAGTGTAGATATTATAGTACTATCTGTTATCTATATATTGTACTGCGGCGATCGATTCCATGCACACGCTTACTTATTTAAGCTAGGAAATTAATATTTACTACATTGATTTAGTCACATACTTCACGTAATTATTAAGCGTTACGTACCTTGCTATTGGGCCACTTTCTTTTCTTTCATCGTCTTCTATTCAGCATCTTCACAATTATTCACCATCACTTTCACTTTTGTTATTATTACTTATATTAACAAATGTTCATATGCATCTCCTACATCTTCATGCAACTTTCTCGTCACCTTCATTACGTTTATGTTCCTAGTAACCTTCTGCTATGTACTGTTCATTCCCACCGTCCTCACTATCTTCACTTTATCTATCATTACGTGCCATTTTGCAGGTTAGTATCTCTCATCATCATTATAAGTTCACTTGCCTCAATATACATTTTTATTATCTCACCATCATCTTTATCAACAGCTGCATCACACCTCTCTAAGGTATTACCTACAGTATAAACGCAATTTATCATAGTTTTCCCCCTCAAATTTATACACACACACTCACTCACTCACTCACTCACTCACTCACTCACTCACTCCCTCTCTCTCTCTCTCTCAATATTCAATAATAGGATTATAACTTTCTTATAGATCATTTCTCAGAATAAGATTCATGGTGTAATTGGCATGCAAAACTATAGGTGTGAAGAAATTTATGACAATATCGAATCGAACCATGTGTTTCTAACGGCAAAGACCCCCATCATTATTACAAATACTACGATAGGATGATGAAAGTATGACAATTTGGTTTATGTACAGCTGCACGGTTGAATGACTACAAATTACGATTGATCAATTAAACGTTTGCACGGTTGATGAAACGTTGCACACTGTAATGATAACGCAATGTGTGTGGTGGTGGTGGGGAGGGGAGGGAGGGGGTGCCAGGCTGAGTGAGACACGCTGGTAGGGTGTTCCATTAAGACTAGGAAAACAATATTAACACGAAAGACACCTATATTATAATTTGGCGCCAAGGAAGCACGTCTTATGGCGGGAAAGCAGGTAAACACTAGCATGGAAACATTAACACATAATAATATAACTCTTTCGCAAGTCTGATTCACAAAGGCAGGGAGGGTTAAGGTGTATATGATTATAACTTAATACACTTTGTAACTTAACACACACAAAAGACTCACAGGGAAGCGATGCCAGCCTTCCTGACGGCGTTGGAGATACTCTTGACGGCTGTCTGAATACCCATTACTAGTGTAGTTAATTCCCCTGTGGCGTGCGGGTGCTTCTTCTGTTCCATTAAGATGAACCTCGTCAACGTCATGCAATTGGTGTCGATCTGTGAGCCCTGAGTCGTCATTTTCCCGGCCTAGTGGAGAGAAAGGTAGTCGTGAAAAGGATTGTAATTTGGCGCTCGACCTGCTGTCTAACAATGACCTATAGGTGACCTTCCGGAGCCTTGACTGCAGACTCACGGCACTGCTAACCAAGATTTTATTGACTCTTTCGTCAATAATAAAGTATCATCACACTTCTCTCTGATATAAAAACGAGGTTCAATCACTACTTCAATCATGTGACGAGTGTAATTAATAAATCAATTAATGGTGTTACCCGGTAGTCGATAATTTTCTGATTTATCGTAAAAACTTACTTGATAAGCACACTGTCAGTCACTGAGTCTTGGGTAAGCGTGTGTATATGCTAAGAAAAATACACCTTAACCTTATGTGAGGCCCTTAAGGTGCCAATGTTGCCGGGTATCACAGAGGAGAGCTAGCTAGTGACTGAGCACCAAAACTCGAGGGAACCTTCCACAAGCAACACAACCCTGCTGTGTTCTATATATACCAGTATCCCCGCGAAGGTTGAAAAATGCCAGAGAGAGAGAGAGAGAGAGAGAGAGAGAGAGAGAGAGAGAGAGAGAGAGAGAGAGCGAGAGCGAGAGCGAGAGAGAGAGAGAGCGCTACCTCCCCTCTAATCAAATATCCGTCAGATGCGAGCCTGTCACTTCTGCAAATCAGCTCCTAGTGGAAAATGACGGGAATTCATAACTTGGGGTGATACGTAGTAGCGAACACGTGGTTTCAGTATCCTCCAGTGTGAAAGTAGGGCTACATAAACGCGTTGCACCCTAACACACCCAGAATTTCCCCCCTAGTATTGATGTAATGACTCATATTACAGTAGGAGGTGCTCGCTCGCTGACTCTATTTTCAAAGTGGAATAACAAATGACTGGATGGAATTGCAGAATAACACTATTGATCCAATTGTCACGTTAATATGAAGTAGATTAAAATCCCTCCAGAAATGACATAACACAATCTATTAATCCTCATTTCACGTGAACTCTCAAACTTATGGTTCCTTAATTAATGCACCTGTAAATCTTACGCCAACTTAAGAGACACACTACACTTTCAGCATATATCTGTAATTTAACGATGAACATGATAAATCCAGTGTGATGAAGGTAGGCAGGTGTTTATAAACTTATTCACTATAGCTACATCTGCCTTAATACAAGTGGTCGTAGCGTGCACCTGTGCCAACCCTTAATTACGTCAATAACCCACACTTAGTTAAGCCTATACTTCCTGATACGAGCCCCAGGTGAGTCGATGTATTGCTACTCTGCTCTAGATAAGCAAGAAAGAAGCTTAATCAGGTTTGGCATCGCTTTGTTAAGACTTTTTTTTTCTTTTTTCTCTTTCTCTCTCTCTCTCTCTCTCTCTCTCTCTCTCTCTCTCTCTCTCTCTCTCTCTCTCTCTCTCTCTCTCTCTCTCTCTCTCTCTCTCTCATTTTAGCAAGACTATCCTATCCAAAGTATATATACTAGTATATATACTTTGATCCTATCCATATGTTAAGAAAAAAAAGTTTGCGTGAAGTAATAATGAGTTATATACTTATAGAATGTAAGTTTTGTTTCACCATTACCATTGGAGAATGACAAACATTTTATTTTTTGTTTATTTTCTTAATTTACAAATGGTCAGCTAAAGTAGGGTACGTAACATATGTGTGGAAGTAAACCAAATATTAAGGCTACCATCTCTTTCCTCACCTTCCCTTTGTATACACACTGTCTGTGGCTTCCCTTGACCCAGTTCCTCTACATACTTCACATTTTTTCCTTATATAACGCATGTATAAAGTATAAATCTAATATGTCAGCCAAAACAGGTTGTTATATAATTATCATAGTTATATTATCGTACGTCATGCATGATCGAGCTATGTTGCTATCGTACACAAACAACAAGTGTCGTACTTCAATTTTCTCTCTTTCTCAATATAACCTCATTCCATGCAAGATAAATCCATACCAATAACCACAACAGTCAAGTCTAATTTTTAATGAATTAAATAAATATAAACATCTCCATGAAATAGACCAAAACAAGAATAAAAATATAACCCAACGTATCACATGACCCCAGATAGACTGAACAAAAATATACACAAAAACAACAGAACCCTTAACTAAACCCTACAATCTCAATCAACACATCACAAACTATATAAATTAACGCATAAATAGTAGTAAAATAATATATATGAAAGTGTAACTAGCTGTCATGTATATCAGCTGACAAGGTTAGTTTATCGACGAATGGAGGCGAGACAGGGTACGTAGAGACCAGCTGTTACCCTTACACCTTTATTTACCTGCCTCTCATTAATTATTCACTCTCATTAGTGGGTATGAGGTCCTGTGGGTGTGGTATTGATTGATGTTTAATGTGGAAGGGGTTAGTAATGTGTGTGGTGTATATTGTCTGAAGTTATTGTAATTGTCTCTCGAGGTTGAGGTTAACATGACGAGTATTAGTTACGTTTGGTTTGGTATGTGAAGGATGATTGTGGGTTTATAACTTAACTTATTATTATTTAAATGTTGTTTTTGCAGTATTTTGATCGTGTAGAATATATACTTAATATTCTCATCATTCACCTTAATAATGTATAGCACAGTATGTATAGCAATAACTATATATATTTGGGTCTATAACTTAACTTCACGATTATTATTCCAACGTGATGAATAAACTAGTATTCTAAGGGAGTATGTGAGTGTATAGTGATAACATGACATCATAATGAGTCATTGGGCTTACCTTTCCGCGCCTAAATGTGTCACTGTCACTTATTTGTACTCCTCTACCCATGCTTGTACTTGTGTTGAAACCCTTACCATGCCGGGCTAGCTGTGGCAGGGTGGCAGGGTGGCAGGGTAGAGTGCAAAGGAAGATATAGTAGTGTGTATATATATAAGAGGTCAATTTGATGTTTATATAATGGAAAATCTGGTGGTGTCTATATATTAAAAGAAAAAGTCAATTTGGTGTTTATATAATATAGATGATAGATATAGTGATGTAGTGAGAAACAGCTTCGCAAACTCTTGTTGTGGGTTGTTATGTAATGTCTGTAGCATAGGAATGTGAGGTAAACATGAATAATTACTGAAAATAGAATGATAATAATGTGAAACTATTACTTTTAAAAACCTTATCAATTAGCTACATATAGATTTCTAACTCTTGTCGTCTCATCCTTCTACAGCATCCTCTCTATATGCTCAAACCAACTCAGTTTTTACCTCTTCTCATCACTAAACGAATACACTTAAAGCATATTATCTCTAACTTCACCTCTTCTCAACATTTCTCACCTCTTATCTCCCTTAGTTCACCTTTTCTCATTACTAAACTAATATACTTAACACTTATCATCTCCTTCAGTTCACCATCCATGATATCACACTTCCTACTCGTGGTGTCATTTAACGGTGGTGCAGTGTTTCATGCATGGTTTATGAAGTGAATATTTTTCCTTTGTATATAACTGTTTGGTCATCATTATTTTGAATATTGCCACCACGATTACCAACATGAATCAGCTTTTTAGTCACCTGTGCTTATCAAAAGGTGTGATTGTGTCATTCAATATTTTGGTGTAGTCACAATGATATTAGTTTTATTTGTTACTAAGATACTGTCTGATACATATATTACTTGTTCATATAATTGTATAAAGTAGGCATACAAAATAGATATATATTACATTTAGCAAGAGTAGGTTTGGCTGGTTAAATTAATAATGATAATAATAATGATAATAATATGTTGTTTCTGCAGTTGTGTTGTACTTTTACCAGCACTTATAGACCTCCTGGAGACCATTGTTGATGTAGGAGAGGAATTTCACTTACAAATGTATCAGATTCTAATAACAATATCTCCAGATTTATTAGATTTGAAACATAATGGAAATACTTATAATCAAAAGAGATAACGGTAATAATTATATAGGACTAAATGATATCGTGATTGGTATAGTTGAATTATATGTATTTTTTTCCTTCCCTATCACTCTCGTAACCTTACATAAAACATTAAATCATTCCAGTTATCCCCTGTTAGGAATCACAGTACGAGAATCATGTGTATGCATAGTATGTATAATGATAACGGAAGCAAAATAAGTTGTATTCATTATGCTGAGAGTAAATGTTCGGCTCGGAAATTAATAAATGGATTCATAGAGGTCTGCCGAGGAATCTGATTTATAAAAAGAAAAAAAAGTAGATTTGAAGAATAAAGAAAATTATTTAAAGGAAAAAAATAAGATGTATATATATTAATTTATTTTATCACCAACTGTACTTTTTCTTGAGCTTACGTATAACAGTTTTAAGTTGAAATGTTAATATTTGAGTGAACACGAGATAGTGAACACATGAGATAGTGAACAAACACATGAGATAGTGAACACATTAAGTACGGGTTGGTAGCAGTAGTAGGACAAGGGGAGGCAGTGCATGTTGTGCTGTGTCATGTGCTTTTGTTGAGTGTCTCGTGGTGTCACAGTCCGCTGGTGTCACAGTCTGGTGCCACATTCCCTGGGAGACTCAAAGTACATTAACACTTTACTTACACAAAGACTATTTTATTTATAGTTCGTGTGAGAGGAAATGGATACTAAGGTCAGGATATGTGTCATGTTATTGTGTTATTAAAAAAAGTGGCATAAGTATATTGTTCTTGTAGCAATGTGATGTGTTGTGATATTGTCCTCGTAGCAAGACCCTCACTAGCATCCTTATTATTAGTATATTAGTGACACCTTTGTAATGTATGCTTGACTTGGGCTTGACTTGACATAATAATTTGAATTCAGGAAATGTATCAATCTATCTATACCATTACATTTACTTTCCATACTAGTGATTAAGAATGTGTACAGTGTGTTACTCTACTAATTATAGGCTGTTTGAATGAATATAGATACACTGTCAGAGCTGGAACTAAATATATAATCAAAGTAAGTTATGTTTCAATTTATTTATTTATTTATTTTTTCAGATGGGGAGCCCAATGGAGTTCTCCTTTCCTCTGTCAACATTTGCACCCAATGAGACAGACTTTGAGCTGATCGACAATGTATGGCAACCAGATAAATTAAGTTGTAACCAATACGTCACTCAGAACAAGACATCCTGGCTACACACGGGCTACGAGGGTATTCCAGAGAACTTACTCATCAATGTCCTGGCGTGGCTCGTAAGTTGATGTTCTTGATGGACGAGTGAGTCTGAAATTCATCTTGTTAAGTCTCAAGGCAAAAGGGATTGAATTTAGACGGGAATGCTTCAAATATTTGGCGGATAGTTTACCGAAACATCTCAAAAAGGTGCTGAAGAAACAAGGAAATGCAATACAACACTAACTTCCACAAGAGTTTAATATATCAGGACATCCTAGACCATAATAATTGTAATCAGTAAGCTTCAAACACTATCAAAGTTAACCAGAGAATCAAACCTCATTAGATATAAGGCTACAGGACTGAGTAGAAGACAAGTCCCGCTCACCTCTAATCCAATACTTAATGATTGTTTTCCCTCCCTGTGTTAGTTCCTGCTGTCCCTGTTCACTGTGCTAAGGAAGAAGGCGTGGAATTATGGGCGTCTGGCTCTGGTGCAGAAGTATGAGAGTCGGTGAGTTGCCACACCAGCCAGGCTCATGCTCAACAAGGCTTTACGGCAAACACCAACTCAGCTTACTATTGCATCCGTTTTGACCTGTTGTTTGCCTCCCTTTCCTAAGTATATTTGATTCATGTTTCAAGTTGAGTTATAACTTGATGTGTTTTATGCATTAAGGTACTGATTGATGTAGTGGTTGATTGTCTTTCTAGCATCTAAAGTTATTATTCAACTTGCTGCTTATGATGTACCTTTGGGTGTTAGAAAGACTATTCACTATTACTCCTGAATGTACATAGATGTGTTACTTTATCTATCTTCTCATTGCACTGGCAGTTAAATGTAAGTAGTTTCCAGTATTATCCTTCTGAGACAACTTTTAATATGATTTACCGTCAAGTTTCTATGGAAATTAATCTTCTGACTGTAATCATTCTGGTGTGTTTTTGCTCTGTAAGTAGATTTTCTTTAATGTTCATCCTACAAATAAGTAAGTAGTTTTATTTAATGCTTAGTTTTGATTCTTTTTTCTTGATCTCATAGCTTTGTTTTGCTCTTATTTGCAAACCTTCCCAGCACGGGTCACTCGTATTGATCTTAATACTTGTTTAAGCACTGGCATTTTTTGCCTTTCTATTTCAGAATAAAGAGCCTGGGATTCAGTCAGTACAATGTGTAGGTGCAAACAAGTGTTCTGGTATTTTGAGTGTGTGTGTAAGTGTGTGTGTGTGTGTGTGTGTGTGTGTGTGTGTGTGTGTGTGTGTGTGTTTGATGGTTTTGTGTTAATACAGCTAACAAAGTATATATGTGAAATATTAGACAACTAACCTATACTAAAACTGTAGCTGTACTTTTTACTTCTCTCTTTACATTTATATGGGTCACTATTGCCATATTTCCTCACTTCTAATCAAGTCAAAATAAAATATATGTGCACTATAATTTGAGTCAAAGCATCATGGATTTGAATTAATTACACACCTCTTTCCACCGTCACTTGTGCTCGGGATGAAGATGGACGCAGCTGTTTTATGGGCAAGAGTCTGACACGGGGAAGATGGCAGCCGAGGTCGATTCAGTCTCTTCTCTGGAGTTCAACTTGCAGCTTGACAAAGGTTACTTCTCATGGATACCAGCGCTTTTCAAGATCAAGTAAGGATTTGCTGTATATCAACTCATTTAAACAGCAAGTAAGGGTTAGTTGATATATGGAAGGCTATCGCATTACTACCTTACAGCTTTAGTCTTGCATACAAACACAACTTTTAATACTATGTTGTGTTCTCTCCATCTGACTGGCTTTCTATCTTTCTACTTGATCAGATTATTTCTATTCTATCACTTTCCATATATTTTTTGGTCTTGTCATTTCATATTCTTTTGTACTGCCTCTCTTCAGTAATTATTTATAAATGTTTCCTTTACAGCACAGTTATATTCTTGCATAACCTCACATTTATAGCCAATTCCTCACTCTTATAGCTACATAAAACTGGTCATGCTGAAATCTTCTTTTTTTTCTTTCATTCTCTTGCTTTTTTTTATTTCTTATTTATTTTCTTAACCTTAATGTAGCAGAAATAGGCACCTCAAACCTATCTGCTACATTGAGGTTGTACAGTATACATAAACTGATCCAATTATCTTACCAATGCATCATACTCCAGCATATATATATACAGGTTGACTATCAATAATCCGGCATGAGCAAACACCTAATTCTGGGTACAACGCCATCAAAACATAAACATAAACAGCGCCTTCTGAAAACAGTGATGCGCCAACTCGGGAAATTTGAAAACCGCACTCTGAAATTCATGCCGGAAAACAGATGGAACCGGATTATCGATAGTCAACCTGTAGTACATGAGTTAAGTTTCATCCTATTAGCATTACAACATTCCCCTTTACAGAGATGAACAGATCCTGGCTAAGAGTGGACGTGACGCTGTGCAGTACTTGTCCTTCCAGCGCCACATCACCATCTACCTTATGATTGTGTGCGTTATAAGCATCTCCATTGTGCTGCCCATCAACTTTCAAGGGACATTGGAGGGGGGGAATAAGGAGTTCGGACACACCACCATGGCTAACCTCAACCCACAGTAAGTATGAACACCCGAATCTTTTCAATATAGTCGTCTTTTTACGTTCGGAGATTTCGTTATTCATGTGGAGACTTTACTGTAAATATTTTTGTGTCTCCTTCCCGTCAAGAGTTGTTTGTATGTGTGTTGTTATATCTATACTCACTAGTCACATGTATTGTATGTCAAAGTTGAAACTGCTATAGAAAAAGGTGAATAATTTGTTAATGTATGGATGTCTTTTGTATTGTTGGTGAAGTTAAAATGTAACTAATAATATTAATCCTCTCTCTCTCTGTCTCTTTTTTTTTCTGTCTCCCCAGGTCAAGACTTATGTGGGTTCATGTGACCCTGGCCTTCCTCTTCCTGCCATTAGGTATTCTGTTCACCCGAAGGTTCTCTAAGAAGCTTGACCTGAAGGAGGTGACCACCAGTGCCTCCCGGACACTAATGATAACACGGGTCCCGCGCAGATCATGCCACAAGGACACCATTCTCAAACACTTCCAGTAAGATTAATTTATTCATGATAGTTTACTTCTGAAAAATCTTATAACTCCTCCCTTTTTACTGTTGTTGTTTTGGTTGCTACTTATTTATATTATATTCACTATTTACTTTATTAACACATTTGTAATTTTCAGGGAAGCGTATCCAGAATTGGAGGTACAAGATGTGCAATTTGCGTATGACATAAAATCACTCATTGAATTCGACAAAGAAAGGTAAGGTTACACAAGGGAATGTTTACTTTTATCAATCCATATATTATACAACAGGTCTACTTGATATATGAAAAACCTCAGATCACCTTGCATGAAGTCACTAGTATATAGATAGCTAGATAATTATAACACATATTGATTAGTAGTGATGACTTGTAATGTTTGTTTGTGCAGGGAGGTTGCACGTAATGCTCGCCTCTACTGTGAAGCTTACCAGAAGGAGACTAACAGGAGGCTGGACATGCGACCGTACAAGTGTGGCGTCATCTGTGGCTGCTGTGATATATTTGGGTGCCCTACTGTGAGTCCCTGGGTGCAGTCCTTTATATTCCTTGACATCATTTAATTAACAAACGACAGTGTATATGTGTTCAATTTTTGGGGGTGTTTAGGTGTGTTTGGGGGTAGAAAGTGGGTGTTTGAGTGTGTTTAGGTGTGTGTTTGGAGTGGTGTGTGTGGTGTGTGTGTGTGTGTGTGTTGAGGTTTATGTTATTTTTCAGGTTTCTGTAACAATTGTAGATTTTTAATTTTTTTGCCCAAAAATGTTCCGCGTAAATTTGGTCGAATGTGTTTTTGCCATTTTACTCAGAAAATATTTGTTGTACAGCAATAATGTATAGAAGTTAATATATTAAGTTTGATGTTGTCTATCTAATGGTGAAATCAGATTTAAAATATACCTTATAGTTTAGTAGGAAATTTAAGTTTGGTTGACATTTTGTCAAAAAAACTAATATATTATTTTCTCAGTTACTAATATACCAATTTCATTCTACTATAGCTCAAAAGAACGGGCGTCTCCTGCTCTTTATCTACTATGTTCTAAGTCTTTTACGTAAACCTCATAGTTTTTGAGTTATTTAACAAAACGTGATTTGTTAAAAAAAATCTAAGGGTGTTGCCTTGGAAATTTCATGAAAATTTTGACATCTCAGAATCTCATGAAAATTTATATATATAGGTTTTCAAGGATAAAGAACACGAATATAGACTCAATTTTATCATTACTATAATATTAAACACTATATAAACATTGTATTTTAATTATTTATTTATTTATTTTTTCCACTCTCTCTCTCTCTCTCTCTCTCTCTCTCTCTCTCTCTCTCTCTCTCTCTCTCTCTCTCTCTCTCTCTCTCTCTCTCTCTCTCTCTCTCTCTCTCTCTCTCTCTCTCTCTCAGCGGGAAGTTTGAAATTCAATCCCGGGTGCCCGGAATAATTGCCGTTAGATCTGAATTTTGGATCGTTAGATTAGAGGTGGGGTAGCGCTTCAAAAGGGTCGTTAGATGCGAATTCATTAGATCCAAATGTGTTAGATAAGAGACTCCACTGTATTTAGCTTCCAAACATTACCTCTATCTGTATGTGTGTTCCCAGGTTGATGCCATTGAGTTCTATGGTGAAGAGGAAGTCAGACTGAGTGGTGAGGTTGAGAATGAGAAGGTGAAGGCGCTACAGAGGCCAACAGGTGTGGCTTTCCTCACCTTTGACAGTATTGAGAATGCCAACAAAGTCCTGCGTGACCACAAGAATAAGTGTGACTGTTTCCGTAACATTCCCGCCTCCTCCGTCTCACCTGACCTCAAGCCTTACAACTGGTTCATCCGCGTGGCTCCCTCTCCTGAAGATATCTATTGGTGAGATGATGGGTCTAGTGTAGTAGTAGTAGTAGTAGTAGTAGATTTAAGGACTTGTATTCAACTAATTTGTTTTGTTGTTCTTATTTAATCATCAGACACAAAATTATCGTCATCACTTCATTGTAATTGTACCAAACTTTGTTCATTGTAATATTACTGATGTGCTTAATTTCCGGTAGATATTTCTTAATTCCAACAACTTCAACGCAATTGGTATGAAATAAGACTAATTTAACGAGAAAAGAAAACAGTTAAGAAGTGAAGATACCTTAATAGGGTTGTTAAATGTCTATAAATGGTAATGATATACAGTACTTATAAATATTCCTCCTCTCCCAGGGCCAACTTGTCTGTCACTAACCGTCATTGGTGGGTGAAGGCAGTGTTCATCAACATTATACTGTTTGTGATCCTCTTCTTCCTCACCACACCGGCTGTCATCATCAACAGTCTCGATCTCCTTCCAATACAGGGAAAACTTTACAACATGGTGAGAGGAAAGTGTGTGTTGTGTTAAGTTAGTAGTGTGTTAAAAGGAGTGTGTTGGGATTATAAAATGTTGACGTATTAAAAGTCGTAAAGTTAAAAGATCGAAAGTGTATTATTTTTTTAGTGAAGCGAACGTAAGATTTAACCAATATCATTCAGGGTAAAAAAAGACAGCTTGTGATTGGATAGAAATTTTTTACATCTACCTTTAGTTGATGTAGATAACGTAAATCTCTCGTTCCTTTCACATGCGGGAATTACAGTTATATTTAAACCATATCTCACCTTAATACAATACAATACAACAACAACATCTTTTATGCTTTATTTACCCTTTCAGAGCCCGGTGCTGTCTGAGTTTTTCCCGACCTTGTTGCTGTGGATCATGGCGGCTCTCATGCCTGTCATAGTCTCATACTCAGACCAGTTCATGACCCACTGGACGCGCTCTGTTCAAAACCATGCCATCATGAGGAAAACATTCATATTCCTCCTCTTCATGGTCATTATCTTACCCTCCCTCGGCCTCACCAGGTTAGTATACTGGTGGTTTATTTCTCTCTATCTCTATATATCTTTCTCTTTAATTTTCTCTCTTTCTCTTCTATTTTCTCTAACTCATCTAAGATCCTATTCCATTATTTTTGATGTATTTTAAGTGTATTCTCGTGCAACAGACCTAAACTAACATTAATACAGAACTTTCTTACTTAAACTCTTGAATTTTACATAGGAGATATATACTGTAATACTTTATTCATAGGTAATAAGTATATATATTTACGTGTCTTCCCTCTACAGTGCTAAGGGTTTTGCGGAGATGATGTTCCGGCCCCAGAATGAGACAGTGAGGTGGGAGTGTATATTCCTGCCTGACAACGGTGCTTTCTTCATCAACTATGTCATCACGTCCGCCTTCATTGGCACTTCCTTGGAGTTGATACGCTTCCCAGAGCTGTTCATGTACATCCTGCGTCTCGGTCTGTCCCGGTGAGTCTCGGTAGGGTGTTGTGTTGTTGATTTGTGAGGTTTAGAGTGTAATCTGCTATCCCAAAAATGCACTGATTTGACCTTAATATAAAAGTTACACATCTTTACTTAAATTTTCCACTGTCACCTTCAAAGTAGACCTGTATGCCTGGAAGCTCTCAAGTGTAATTCTGTCGAGCACCTCTTACAATTCTGTCTGTGTCTCCTTAATTATTCCCTTTCAGCAGGAATTTAACCTTGATAAACATACAAGATTACAGGTGAAGGAGGAGGATTGGTATTTTCGTTCCTGCTACAATAACAACCACTTAACCTTCCTTGTGGTGGCAGGTCGCAGGCCGAGACAGCCAGTGTGAGGCAAGCCATCCTGTACGAGTTCCCGTTCGGTGTTCAGTATGCGTGGATGATGCTAATCTTTGCCATGACCATCATCTACTCTGTGTCCTGCCCGCTCATCACTCCTTTTGGTGAGAACTTGTACCTTTATCATGTGTTCTATCATCGGAGGTAATGTATATTGTGTTCAAGTTTGTGTAGAGGTTCAATAGGATGTGTTTAAGTGGAGGTGCAAGAATATTGTCACTGTTTTCCCTGCGGATCGTAAAGGGTGACAGAAAGGGGTGGAGTGAGGGTCTGGGATGCACCTCCTCTGTATACTCTCATAGGAATAAACAGGGTGCAGAAAGGGTGAGGAGAGTAAAGTGTCCCTGAACCCTAATTGCCTTGTCTTGGTTACCTTCTTTTAATGGGGTCATATGCCAGGTATATAGAAAGAATTTTGTATTTTTTATTATTATTATTATTATTTATTTTTAATTTTTATGAATGTTATCTCAAATCTGGAAGAAAAGTCAAGTTTATAATTAAAAAAAACAAAACAAAAACATTGTAATATTATTTTGGTGTATGGATTGTTTAACTTGTAATGACTATATCTTGCCATCTCAACAGGAACACTGTACATGGTCTTCAAGCATCTAGTGGACAAATACAACATTTACTTTGCATATGGAAGGTCTGTCATCAGCAAGAAGATCCACACCACAGCCATCAACTTCGTGATAGTGTCTATAGTGTGTCTGCAGCTGAGTCTCCTGTTCTTCTCCTTACTGCGACAGGGGCTGAAGAAGGACCTCACTATATACAGCATTGTGCTCCTCATCATCACTTGTCTCGTGTTCGTCACCCACAACACTCTGCACTGGTTCAAGGAGCTCAGTCCAGTGGAATATAAGGTAATATAAAAGTACTATAAGGTACGTACTATAAAATACTTACCACATGCAAACACCTCGTGGAAAAATGTGCAAATATATGTATGATTTATTGAATATTATGGTTTTCAATAAGGGTTTGGGGTCAGATGTAAAGTTTGCCTGAGTTTTCATGGAGTATAAGTTAGTAAATAAACTTTGTTAGAGTGATTATTGGCATCCCTTAATTGATCCTATAGCAATTACCATGAACACCCCCTCAGTCTAGCCACTCTTTGTTAATTCCCTGTACTTAAACCACACATCTCGGCAGGAATTCAGCGATGACCAACCTAACGGTGACTTGTCGTATGTGAGTGAAGACGGCCTGGATCCTGATGCCTCGCCAACA
This sequence comes from Metacarcinus magister, assembly GCA_029783475.1. Lineage (NCBI taxonomy): Eukaryota > Metazoa > Arthropoda > Malacostraca > Decapoda > Cancridae > Metacarcinus > Metacarcinus magister. The sequence continues at coordinate 7,149,887 of JAPQNM010000024.1, forward strand.
GAGGTAGCCTGTCAGTTTGTACCATCCGTGCTGAGAGACGCTCCTTCGGGTGTGGAGTCCAGTTACTCCTTCATCGGGAGTGGGCAGCCTCCTCGCAGCTACGGAACACAGCCCTTGGAGGAGGACGGGAGTTTCTTAGGGAGTGAGATACCAGTGAGAGGAAGTGGATCCCTTTACCAAGACTACTCCCAGCCTAAGGTGAGGGTAACATGTCAGCATCAGGTGAATAATGTGTTGGTTTAGTGGTTTTAGTAATGTGTTCAGGGGTAGTGATGCTGTTTATAATGTGGGAAGATGTGGTTGTAACAGTGATCTCATATATATAATATATATTTGAATACCTTATACTATTTTTGACTGAGCCACCATGTAAAGGCAACTGTGGCATGACTTAGGTTGTTGTTCATGTTGGAGACAGAGACAGAGAGAGTAAGTAAGACCAGTAGCTCGAGAGGAAACACAACATTATACACAGTCACTACAGGTACTGAACCCTTGGCCTGTGTTGCATTGTTGAAGTTAGTGTTTTAGTCTGAACCTTAAAGTGCCTGATCCCAAACACACACTGTGCACGTACACACTTGTAATGAAGGGTGAAAGGTGAAGATGGTTAGAAAAAGTAGAAACATTCATACGTACGTAATTGTGCAACATTCCTTTTTGGATGACCTCCACGTTAGTGAATGTAGTTGATGCAAAATGGTGTCACCTTTGTTTGTGTTTTTATGACGTAAAGGGAATACTGAAACACAATTTTTCACTCACATTGTATCAAAAGTAATATAACAACACAGATGCATTATAACTTTAGTTAATGTTATTGTTCCGTTCCACAAAGAAGTATGAAAACTATTAATTTCTTTCTTCCTAAGTATTACTTATAAGTTTACTTTTGAATTAAATTATTTTGCTTTTCTTAGTGTATGTGACACCCCCCCATCCAGAAAGAGTGGTGGTTGGGGTGAAGGCAGGTGTGGTACTTACACCCTAGCTTCTTTAACAACCTTATTGTTGTTGCCTTGTGGGGCAGAGTGATCCTTCCCAATCCGAGGGTGATGCCGCAGACCCTGCAGACCCTTGCTGCAGTGGGTTTGTGGCACCTGAAGGCACAACAGAACCAGAAATTCATGAAACAGGGGAAGGGGAAACTCAGGAAAACCAAGACCAACAACAACAACAACAACACGAGACACAAGTTTGTAACATCTAACACACTTACAACACAAGAGTGGCATAGTTTTGTTTTGTTTGTGCAACACTGCTGCAGCTGTTCCTGTGTGACTGGTGTTTGTGGGTGTGTGGAGGTGGTGGTGGAGGTGGAGGGAGTTTATCTACAGCTACACAAGCTTGCTTGGTCTGTACACTGTGCAGACAAACATACAAACTACTTTTATTTAGTGTTTGTGAAGACTATTACAGACTCTGAGTTATACCAATATTACCCCCTCAAAATTTTCATTAGTACTCTGCAAATGATGGAGGAAAATCACATGCTTAATTGAGATTTTTTTTCCAGCACCTTGGTGACCTAGTTTAGAGACTCAGAAATTGTTAAGAAGGTAATAACTGGAGCTGGCGTGTGAGGTGGTGTGTGTGGCTTGGCTTGTTCCTTGGGCTGTGTGCTGGTGGCGGTGCTCAACCCCACCGAGGGCCACGAGGCTGGGCTGAGAGTGGCTTGCTGGATGCTCAGTAGTGCTAGCGGTCATGGGAGCAAGTTTTCTCTTGATATAATTCACTTTCTTGGCTTCTTTTTGCTATTCCTTCTGCATTTTTTTTGACTGAAAACTGTCTTGTGTTATTGTATCATATCCTTGTGCTTATGTGGAGGATACATCAGTGGGGCAAGTTTTTAAGTCAACATTTATTCAGGGGAATGGCAGATTGTGTTGGAAAAATGAATTATGTGAAGTGAGAATTTAAAGTATTATAGATATGATATGTATCAAGCCAGAAAATCTATAATCCACAAGTAAATATTCTTTCAACTGTATAATTTAATGAGTTAATTAATTCCCTTTAATCTGTAATATATTTACCTTCAGTACAACTTCTATAAACCAAAAGTGCCTGAATTGAATCTATTAAATATAAATTCTCTGATAATTCTTCAAACTTTAAAAAAAATATATTGTCTGCTAGTACTGTATTCTCTATGCAGTATAATTTGGGTAAATCCATTTGGCTTTTACAAATGCTTGCCAGCGTTGGTGATGTCTTACATGGTGCCTCAGTCATCAATACTATAGTTTCATCTTCACTTTTAGATCTGTTTGAATGACCTCCTCGAGTCCTCACCTGCTTCCTTCCTTCCTTCCTTCCTCCCTCTCGTCCTTGTAAATGGCTGAGACAGACAGGCAGGCAGTGTGCAGTGTGCAGTGTGTGATGTGGTGACTCGCTAGTGTGTGTGTTGTTAAGTCACTTGTAAGGAATGGTTGGTGATGTGGAGGAGAGTGTGGAGTGGCTGTGTGGCTGTGTGCTAGTGTGTGTGTGCATGTTTTTTTTGTTTCTATCTTTATAAGGGCGTACACTACAAAGGAAGAGTATTTCAAAGTTTATCTTGAATTATACACATATTATAGGGTTGAGACTCCTATCGCTCCTGTGCAAGTGTTGTGTGGTGCGGGTGTACAGTTTTGTGTGTGTCATTTGTTGTGTTCGTTGCCTTCTTATCTATCTATCTATCTATAGTTTCTGATGCCTCGTTATCTCCAGAAACCTCATTGTCTTTCCTCTACATAAAGTTCTTACTAATATTTTCTCTTTTCTTAGTGTCCTGCTGGCAAGTTCAAATAGGCTTTAGATCTATGAAGTATACAGATGGCTATTAGTTCATGTATTCACTGATATATTGTCATGAGGTGAACGGTAGACAGTTTGTAACATTTATATACATAGGAGTTGAAGAGTAAATGCATGAGTTTGAGATAGTAAGTTGGTTAGGTGAGAATGTTTTTCACAGATAGAGGAGCTTCCCAGCTTACTTCAATGAAAGGAACAAACGTGTCAGTCAATTCAAATAGTATATGGAAATTCTATTCATTATTATCATTATTATTATGAGCCCCTTGGTGGGAGGTGCAAGAATACTACCATAATATTCCCTGCAGAGCACAGAGTAAAGTCTCCCTGAAGGCCTTGTCTTGTCTTGTCTACCCCCTTTTAATGGGTATATAAGCCAGGTATATACATAAACAAGTTATCATGATGCTGGTATTATGGGCTGGTTGAATATACCGTCTAGTATTATTGGGGTATAACTGTACTGTACAAACCTGTTTTTTGACAATGCTATGTTCAGTATTGAATGTTTATAAGAGTAATGTTGGACTTATGTATCAACAAACTCCAGGAAGCCAAGTGTTTGTAAGAAGGGGAGTTCCTGTACAAAGTATATCATTAGATTTTCTCATATTCATTTATTTAATGCTAGTCTAGATAGGGAAGTGCATGGAATAGCTTCTTAGCTATTGCTTTATGTAATTTTTCTCTATTTTATCCAAATAGATATTTACAAAATAGAATAACATGATTTTATATATTACATAGAGCTTGTTGTTATCATTCATGTTGACTTCTTCCTTACATCCATGAGTTATCATCTGCTGCATATGTTTTCTGTCATTTACTTCCATCATTCAAGGTTGAAACACATGTATGATAATGTTGATGATATTCAAAATCATCACTTATTTTTAAATAGTATATCTGCCTTGACTCCCAAGGATTGTTGGTTCCCTTTGGCCCCGGTGCCAGGCTGACCCTTGTACCCGTCTGTCACTCCAGGTACGAACCATTAATGCAGAGATCAACACCCCAGGCCCTCACCCCTGTCCTGGGGAGGAAGCAGGGGAGGAGGAGGAAGAACTTTACACCCGAGGCTCACCAACAGTAGTGACGGTGGACGGCACCGTCAGCGTTCCCTTCGGAAGTGATCCCAGCGGTGGCCTCCAGGGTCAGAATCACCAGGCAGCAGACCATAGTGCTCCTGCTACTAATGTTTAGGTTGGTGTGTCATTCCTCTTTATAATGTGTGCATGGGGGAGTGGTGATGCTTGTTAATGGGGTAGTGGATAATAGTATTGTGTAAGCTTTAAGAGCTGCCTAATTAATGAGCAACCACATTAGCTGCCATTGAGAGAGGAAGCTGTGCCAGAAAAATCCAAAAGGTTACAATCATTATATGATTACAAGCTTAGGTGTGTTCCTGATTTTGTTCAGGGTATTGTTGTAAATTAAAGAAAGAAAGCCACCTTATCAATTTTCACCTTGTCATAAAAGTAGAAGTAGTATTTCTTGTCTTGTAACTGTCAGATTACATTCAGTAGTTCAAAATTTAAATCTGATCATCTGATAAATTAATATCATAGACGGATTAACATCAGAGGTTTTGTGAAGAAGTGGCATTTGATGAGACTTCGTTAATTACCTTTATATAATTGGAGGAATCTCAGATATGATTTGTCATGTCAATGTTTGAGAAGGAAAAGAGACTGTCATGACACCCTGAATGAAACCATCACAGAATACACATAAACAAAGAGATGTTTCTCTTGACATTACTTATTGATAACCCGATAAGAGTATATTTGTGCAATGTGAACTGTATGTAAGCCATGTATTGAGAGCCATCCAGGTGAACCCACCACTCATAGGACTGGCAACAAGTTACTGGATCCTGTCCATGGCTAAGGTACAGTGGACTCATACTTTGTGGAGTTCTAGCACAGTGATCACACCACCAGTGAAGGTCATTAAGCAACAGTTTCCAATATTTTTGTTACCAAGTAGCACATGGAAAAGTAGCCTGGATTACTTACAAGTCTTGTTAGATATATATATATATATATATATATATATAATATATATATATATATATATATATATATATATATATATATATATATATATATATATATATATATAATATATATATATATATATATAATATGCCTCGTAAAAGTTTGTTCCATATACCGGTAGTTTGTCCAGTTTTGTATTTTTGTAGAATGTGAAGCAATGTTTGGTTTCAGGAAAGCTAGGTATACATATTTCTTTATTTATTGTTAATATAATTTAGGAGGGAATGAGAATAATGCACAAGTGATAGTTAATCGGCCAGATGTCGGTCACTCGCAATGATTAACGTTATTTTACTTAATACAGTACCTCAACGCACCCTTCTTAATGTGTTGTAACTACCACTTGTTTGCACATTTTCAACCAAAGCTGAAAACCAAATTATATACATTTACAGAGACGTGAGGTTGAGATGCATGTTATCTTTGGAAATGGGAACAACACTGACAACTATTTTTGTAACATGAACATATTTGTTGTTAAATATTCAGCAGATGTATAGAAGTTATAGAGGGAAGAAGCAAGCAAGGTATGTTGTCATTAAATTATGTTATCCATCTTAGCCACAATCCCCTATAACCTTAATGAAGATAGGAAGGAATACATAACATAACACATAGCTTAGGTCTCCCTTACTTAACATGTAGCCTTTTTGAACCAACTTACTACTGAATATTACCTTTGGATTGTCAAATGAAAGGTGTTTCCATGAGTGTAGTGTAGTCCATGATAACTTCCTGAAGCCACGTGTAATATTCCAGCATGTAGGGAACTTGTTTTAAAGCACTGCTGATGTCTCCTCAATGTTACCTGGCTTCGTAGAGCCTCATAAGTTTGCTGACTATGTGTACTAATCATTGCACTCACAATGCAGGTGTTGTTCCTAATTGTACTGGTATTTGTATTTCTACTTTGTCCTTTCTTCCTCCTGTTAATGTGTATGTTAAGTGATAATTTGTGAATGAATGAGTTATATTTGAAAACATTACTAATTTGCAGGTACAATGCTAGTTTTGTTTAGCATAGATACATGGTTTTAATGAGGCTTTATAGAAAACTAACTTTTCTTGATCGATGCATATTGTTTTAGAACATAGTATGTACAGAGTTCATGACCTGATGGTAATGTCAACAATGATAATTTTTTATTGGTATTTTCCTTTGTATATACAGAAATTATTGTATACATTATGTTTGATTGAATTTCCAAGAGCTCATGCATAGGTGTCTGCTGTGCCATTTTACTGTACTGTATAGATGAATAACTTATTAATGTCTATATAAATCAGTCAACACTGGCTTATAACAGTCATAAGGCCATGTAGCTTCTCCAAATACATAGTGAGGATCCCTCCTTTGACGAGAGCCAGCCTTACAGTTTTGCGAACCACTGCATGATTGTGTTGAGGCCCAGTGCACTGCAGGTAGTGAGTGAGTGAGTGAGGTAGTAGTGGTGAAGGATGTGTGTCCTGTCACCCGGCACTGCACGCCAACGCACACCCTGGGTCACACTTACTGTTTCCATGATGCACACAGCCGGGCACACAGCAGTCATTATTTATGTTGTAAGGTTGATTTGATGCCTTGTTATACCTCCTGGCTAAACACACACACACACACACACACACACACACACACACACACACACACACACACACACACACACACACATACACACACAGAAAATACAAAAAAGATTGAAAGAATACAGAGTAACTACCAAGATGGCCTCATGTGTGAGAGATGTACCATATGATGAAACTGAAACTGACTGAAACGCCCAACCCTAGAAAGGAGAGATCTTATAACAGTGTACAGGGCTTGGAAGGAAATGGAAAAAGTGGATAGAGAAAATCTGTTTATGTGGAACTCATGAAAAATGAGAGGACATGGAAAATAGTAGAAAATTATTACTTGCAAGAGAAGCATCCACACACATTCCACACACATCCCACACACAAACATAGAAATCTGGAACAACTTGGATGCAGAAGTGGTACACGCAAGGAATGTAAAGAAATTTAAGGCCGAGCTGGATAGTAATAGATATGGAGACGGGACAACATTTATGTCACAACTAGCTAAATGCACACACACACACACACACACATACACATGTAGATATGGATGGTCAGAGGTCCTCACACCAGTACTAAGATCTCAAAGACACCTTTGAGTTGGTTTCCTAAAATATTTATTTATAATTCGTATTTGTCACACCAGATGAAATCTCAAAATATATTTCGTCACTATATAAATTCCAGAATTATATTTTTTGACAGTTTACTTCATCAATTAAATATAATTGTATTATGATTCATTATTATTTGCTGAATGTGCTCTGCTTAGGCTCTCTAGTGATATACATATATACAAATAGTATATTTTGTGCCTAATATCTGAATTTCTTAATAAACCTTGAAGGCAATGTTATTTCCTTCTCTGTATGTGTGTGTGAGAGAGAGAGAGAGAGAGAGAGAGAGAGAGAGAGAGAGAGAGAGAGAGAGAATATATCTTGTAAAAGTTGAAATGCAAAATTAATATATAACAAATAAAGCAAAGGTTTAAATATTTCAAGAGTATAATTTCTTCCAATTGATAAAATACTTTGTGCTTGACTTGAAGGTCACGCCACAAGAGTATCCTGGAAGCACCTCTGAGGCTGCCTTCATGTACCCTGCCACCTCTTTAACCTCGGCCAACAATAAGGTGAAGTGTGGGTGGCTGTGATAGAAGCCTGTAAAGTATAGCAAACTGTATAGACTGAGGCAGACTGATAGATACCATCACCACTTAGGCAGACTGAAGCCTTAACACAGTAATTGAATCTCAGGCTTGTAAAGGTTTAATATTGGTCCCAATCATATACCTATTTATTTATTTATCTAGCTATTTTATCACCTTTGTTACTCTGTATATTGTGTACAGCAGAATAAGTCTCCCTGAGCCCTAAATGCCTTGCCTACCCCTTTCTAATTGGAATATAAGCCAGGTATATAGATAGATAGATTATTTTTATTATCATTATTATTATTTTAAGTAGTAGTAGAAGCAGCAGCACCAATATGACATAAATAAATAAATTCTCTATAAATATCCAGCATGTCAATTTAGGAGTCAGCTGTTGAAAGGTTGCCAAATAGGTATAGTTGCCAGAAGGGGATTTGAGACTAATTACGTAACATTAAGAATTGTCAAATATATATTAATCTGATATCAAATACTTACTCCGTTGCCTTTAGATATAATAAGTTGTGTATGTAATTTTCATTAAACATAATCAAACATTTATTAAACATATATCAAATAAGGATATTCATGTAATTCATAAGTAATGACATCATACTTATTAATAACGATTATAAACTCATAACTGATATTAGTATTATGAACACACACTATATATATTTGATACGTGTGATATGCAAGTATATGAGACCTAAAAAACCAATGAAATACCTGGTAGCAACATGTTACAGCAAGGCAACCACACCGCTGCCAGACACTTTTATCAAGAACATTCTAAACGTAAATACACATTAATAACACAACTATACCACCAACATATACATGCAATATAAAAACACAAACCAAATGCTTATATAACCTCATTGTCTTAGCCAGTAAAAAGGGTTAATAATGTAAAAAACCCGAAAGTTCAGTTGAAAGGTTGTCAGCTTGGAGTATGGCAGAGCGGCACTTTCTCTCTTTATTTCTGTGATTTTTTAGTGTTTTTGTAGAAGGAATAACAAGTAGAGCGAGGATATACACCTGTTATTCATCCCCCAGCATGAGAAGGTGAGTGTGAACCTGTGGGCGTGGTGGAAGGAGAGTAAATGGTGATGATAAGGCAGGTAGACAGACAGGTGTGTGTATGTATATAGGTGTCTGTGTGTGGCCAGCTGACTGTGGTATGTGTGTGTGTGTATGTGTTGTGTGTGTGTGTGTGTGTCTACCATTAACTATATCTGTTATAACCTTACCAATTAATAACGGTAATGCCATAGAAATTACAACTACTTACTAGGAAACAAAATTATTATATTCGTCTCGTCACCAGAAGTGGATATAATTATGTATATTTACTTCTTATTAACATTTATTTAATTGATTATAGCACGGTGTTGAAACTATAATTACACTTATTATATTGACACTAGTATTTGTTGAGTATATATAATGTATACTTAGAAAAATCCAAAAAATTGCACTAGTACTAAAATTATTTACAGCCTCGGATATATATTCTGATAAACTCAAGATTAGTAATTATAAATAAATGAAAGTAGAAATCGAGCATCGTGGGATAATGAACTTTTAATGCGATGTGTGTCACTATTATGGAGAGAGAGAGAGAGAGAGAGAGAGAGAGAGAGAGAGAGAGAGAGAGAGAGAGAGAGAGAGAGAGAGAGAGAGGGAAAAAAATCATTATTGTTATCATTATTACTATCATTGTTGTTGTATATGAAGGTAAAACAAAGTGGGAAATGACTTAATTATTTTTTACAGATAGGAGAAGGAAGCTACAATATTAATTACCTATATAATTTAAGATGATATGTGACAGTGAAGTATAAGGTGAAAGAAAGAGAAAGTTACGTATTGTTTGCAGATAATACAGCTTTTGTTCCAGATATTAGGAGGAAACTGCAACATTAAATATCTATAGAACATGAAAGTGAAATAAGGTGTGAGATGATTCAGTTATGATTAAAAAGAATGTTTAGGTCACAAGTAAAAGATGAAAGGTTGAAGGGAAAACCAAGAAAGAGATTGAGAAATGATGTTAAGGAAATGTTGAGGACAGAAGTAAAAGGGCAAACGGCATATAACTTAAGGGAAAGTGAATAGAATCAATGTTTTATAGAGTTTAAAAATGTATTCCTATCCAAGTAGTATGAATGAAAGTATAATTCAATATGGTATTAATAAAACAGGACGGTAGGCTATAATAATTCACATTTAATAGGTTTCATTAAATTCATCATTGTTTTTACTAGTAGTGAGTCAGGATTCTTGAGTGAACTTGTATATCACTCAAGACTGGTTTTTTTTGTTTGTATTCCGTCCTGTGACTCAGCGCAAGGAGGAGGAGGAGGAGGAGGAAGAGGAGGAGGAGGGGTGAGGGTAATTCCGTGCCTAGATCAAGGACTAATTTGTGGGTGTCAGCTTGGAATGTTCTTTCTTTTATCCATTGTGTTTACCTTTTAATTCTTGCTGAGGTGACAATTTTTATTAATCTTTTGAAGTACCGAAAAAATTATGGAATATTATTTTTCTTTCCTTCCTTCCTTCCTTCCTTTCTTTCTTCTCTCGTTATTTCATGATTTAAATATTTCTATAAATCCTTACTTCCTTTCCTCTTTCTTTCTTGCTTTGTTTTGCAGTACTTATAATAATTTCAACGTCAAGGTAAGATATTAATATTTCTTATGTGTCTTGAAGTCTTGGTTCGTCTCGCTTGTTTGAATACATAAAAGAAAGAAAATAGTTATAAGTTTATAAGGTGTAGTTATAAGGCAGTGATGTAGTGTTGACTCAAACTGCGTAAGGTATCACTGATTACCTTGAGGATTGTCACGTTTTGTTTGTGTTAGTGAAGGTAATTGTTGAGCTTCAGTAGGAAATAGCTGAAGGATACACACACACACACACACACACACTCTCTCTCTCTCTCTCTCTCTCTCTCTCCTCTCTCTCTCTCTCTCTCTCTCTCGGTGGATTGGTAGTTTAGTGAAAATTTAAAGTTCATCTCTACAGGACGCTGCACCCTTTTCTCCCTCCCACCATCGTCATCCACCCCTTACCCCTTACCCCTTTATCCTCTAACTCTTGCTTATCATCAACACCCACCTCTTCCTCATACTTCCCCTCCCCTTCCTTTTCCGTCCGTCCCTCCTGCTTCCCCTCTTCCCCGCTCCTCAGACAAGAATGTTCATGTAGAGAGCGGCATGTTAGGCCCCTTTCACGCGACGCCACCGCGGTTGCCCGAGAGCGCCACCGGCTTTGGCGGTGGCACTCTAAGGCAACCTGTCAGTAACCAGTGGCCGCCACTAGCAGTTACCGCCACTCACTGCTGGGCATTGTTTCAAATGGGAGCTTTCGTAAGGAGATACCGAGTGGCGCCACTTTCGTCTACAATTCATCACTTTTCCGTGTTCAGTTAGGTTTTGAGTGGATTAGACGACGAATAGACGTTTGCGATGGAGGGGGAAAAGAGCATATTAAAGATAGTGGGAAAGAATGTGAACACAGAAGACCTCATTCACGAAGTAGAAAAACGTCCAGCAGTTTGGGATTCATCCTCAGAAGATTACAGCAACAAGGTTGAGAGGAGGAACGCCTGGAATGACATTATTCTGCACTTCATTCCTGGCTACGAAAGCAAGTCTTCGGCTGAGATGAATGAAATAGGTGAGTCAGTAGGCAGATAACTACATATAACTATGTCTGATAAGATAGGAATTAAAAAGCAAACAAACACCTGTTCTTATGTATGTTTATTTAGAAGTAGATCACCGGATGTCCACCACCACAACACCCTCATGTCACCACCAACACCACCACACTCATGTCACCACCCACACCACCACACTTGTGTCATCACCACCTCCACCACCACACTCACGTCACCACCCACCACCACACCTTCATGGCACCACTCACACCACCACACATTTGTCTCTAGATACGATCTCGTTGCCAGGGAACTGCACCTTTGTTGGTAAATATTCGTAAGACGACCCATTCGATATCTCGTTACCTTTATAATGCACTGCAAATTCAACCTCAGATACTTGTGCAGTTTCCATCCTTAATTGTTTTGTCAATTCAATTCAAAGTTGCTCCGGAGCCAAAGTACCTGTAAAACTAAATATATTTTGCAGTAGAATATATACGCTGACACAGATTCGTACGTTTACGTACGCACTCGCCAAAGCTGTTTTTATTTAGATTTAGGAGTGTCGTAAAATTTGTTACTAAACTAATTTAAATTTATTTTATTTATTAATTTTGTCCTTGTTCCAGCTGCTCAAATTCAGAAGAAGTGGAAGGGAATCCGTTCCTGTTACTCAAGAGAAGTTATGAGGCAGAAGAGTGAGAAGGGTTTGTCAGGTGCAAGTGGACGGAAGCCATATGTTTACTTTGAAATCCTCGGTTTCCTTGAAACTGTGCACAAACGGACTACAAGTAATATGGATGGAAACACTGGTCAGGATGCTTGGAATGAAGACGCACTAGAGGTAGTTCTGGAGACTCAAAAGGAAGCAGGAGAGACTAAGAAACGTTTTAAACACTCTAGGATGAAGAAAAACAACGATGATGATGAACTTGTTCTAGTCCTGAAGGGCAAAATTCCTCGCGAAAATCAACAGGCATCGCATGAAACAAACGAGGATAGGTTATTCTTACTATCCCTTGTATCAGAACTACAGAAGGTACCTGCAGACAGAAAGCTCAAAGTAAAGTCAGATATCATTGATACCATCTCACAGGCTCAGCAGGTTTACCAACAATGACCACAGTACTCATAATATCCGACGCCTCCCGTTTATCATCAGACACATCCACTTCAAGGTTTCTACCATGCCCAGCAGCCAACATATCACGGAGGTCATCACCATTCCCAAAACAACACCATACCGAGCTGAAATGTTCCTGTGCAATCTACTCATACTCCTGTACCGACATCATCACCTGCCTTTCCTGAATCCAGGAGCGTAATGAGTGATTGTACTTTAGAAGTAAATAAATTTACTACAAGGAAGCCTATGTATTATTTTTGTTGCGATACCCTGGCAAACTAGATAAGGTATTTAAATCTTACCTCAAAGTCACAACAAGTTTTTCTTCTGTCTTTATGCTTTGTTTCAAATTTGTGTTAATATTCGGTTCTTTAACCACTTGATATCTCCTTACCTTTATAATGCACTGCAAATTCAACCACAACCTTTAACAGTCATGCCGCTGAATTACAGAAAAATATTGAAAAAATGATAAAAAAGAAGTTTTGTCCCAAATAGTGAGTGGTTCAAGAAACTAATCTTTACCAATATTTGTGTCAGTCTTTTGTGATGTACTTCCTGATGTGTGTGTGTGTGTGTGTGTGTGTGTGTGTGTGTGTGTGTGTGTGTGTGTGTGTAAACAAAACGACAAGCTGCTATGGGGGTGGTGAGGTGGGTGGCGTGTCATACGTCTGACAGCGCGCTTTCCTCGTATTATGGCTTTGAGATGGTTTTGTATTCAACTTCAATGCTGTATAACTTATGTAACTTACAACTAAACGATGTGTTGATGCTACTGTTCAAATCGGATAAACCAGGAGAAATTTACCATCCTAAACATATTATTCAATGTATAGATTGAAAAATCATAAATTATTAGATGTGTGTGTGTGTGTGTGTGTGTGTGTGTGGCAGATTTCCTCCTGGCGATCCTTTCTCTTCACTGCTTTCCCTTTTTCCCTTATGCTTGCTTGCTTGTTTATTTGTCTGTCTATATACGTGTTTTGTCTCCTTTCAATATCATTTACATAACCCGGGAGACACTCATGATAATATAAACAAAAACAAAAGAAAAATCCACATTATGTACCGCTATTAAAAGACAATATACATATCAGCCTAGAAAATGCAGGTTAATTCTCAAGGTCATATCTAATCATCCAGGTAAGAAGAGAGCCAGGTAATACAGAGGAATGTGGTTGGATTCAGAATTTACCTGGAGAGAGAGAGAAAGAGAGAGAGATGGGGGGGGGAACGTTGTATGCAAGCAGGCAAGCAGACAGTGGTGATGGTGGTGGTAGTGTAGTATTGATTATGCATTAGAGCGGCAGGAAGGAAGCTGCACGCAGGCATCTCCCTCTAAACCGAGAGAGAGAGAGAGAGAGAGAGAGAGAGAGAGAGAGAGAGAGAGAGAGAGAGAGAGAGAGAGAGAGAGAGAGAGAGAGAGAGAGAGAGTCTAGTTTCCCTTGTTCTGTTGGAAAGGATTTAAGCTTAACTCTACCTAACTACTACTACTACTACTACTACTACTACTACTACTTACTATTCCTATGTAGGGTGATGCTCCCTGCCAAGGCCACCACCACCTACGTTACGTTTCTATTATGTAACACCTTACCTGGTTGGCCTGTTGCACACCTGGGCGGGGGAGGGATGGGGTGTTACCTTACCTGGCCTTGTGTGGTGGTGGTGTGTGGTGAGGTGATATGTGTGGTGGTGGTGATGTGTGATGTTGGTATGTGGTGGTGATGTGTGGTGTGTGTTGGTATGTGATGGTGATGGTGATATGTGGTGTGTGTGTGTCTCTCTCTCTCTCTCTCTCATTCAACACATTTACACACACACACACACACACACACACACACACACGCACACACACACACAGGAGGAAGGGAACACACATGAAGCCACTGCGTAGAAAGAAAGCTGTTTTCTCAACCTTGGGGGGGGAGGGAGATGGGGAATGGGTAAGGGGTGATGGGGGAAGGGTGATGAGGTGTTTATCAAGTCAGGGTATGTTTGGGGGTGACGTCACATTGGTGTATATAGCGTTTTGCAAGCATGGTACACAGGGTACGACTGTGGGGGGGGTGATGGAGGGGGTAGGAAGCTGGGTTTTGGGTGGGGTGAGGGTGGGGTGTAGTGTTGTGGGGGTGGGATTGGGGTGGAGGAGTTTTGGGTGTCAGGATGTAAGGGTGTGGGGTGGAATTAAGTATATAGGAATTGGTGTGTGTGTGTGTGTGTGTGTGTATGTCTCTCTCTCTCTCTCTCTGTACACGTGTCTGTCTACCCAAGCACCTGTCTATTCCTATCTATCTATTTATCTACCTGTCTGGCTACTCCCTTCTAACAACAGGTAGTTTTGTCCTCCTTTTCCTGTTTGTTTTTGTTGTTGTTCTTGTTGATGTGCAGTTGTTTTTGTTGGTAGTGATGTTGTTGATGTGATTTTGTTTTGTTTTTTTGTCTTTACAGTTTTCTTTTGTTTACTATATTTCATTATCATCATTTTCTACTTCCACATCCTCCTCCTTCTTCTTCTTCTTCTTCTTCTTCGTCGTCCTTGTCGTCCTCCTCCTCTTCCTTAAGCTCTCAAAGGATAAAGTTTAACCCTCAACAGGAAAGACGTTTGTGGTGGTGGTTGTATTTTTTTATTTTTTTATATACATAACTCAACGTGTATTGTTACCGTGACTCACAAACTCGAGTTATATAATGCACACACACACACACACACACACACACACACACACACACACACACACACACACACACACACACATGAGGTTGATAACATCTGTATGTTTTCTTTTTATGAGGAAAGAATACTAACTTTTTTCTTTTTTTTTTTTTCATAAACATAATAAACATTACATAATTCTTCTTCTTCTCCTTCTCCTTCTTCTTCTTCTTCTTCTTCTTCTTCTTCTTCTTCTTCTCCTTCTTCTTCTTCTTCTTCTATTTGGACTTCTCATTTTACGTACCATCACCACTAACATCTACTACTACTACTACTACTACTACTACTACTACTACTACTACTACTACTGATCTCTATGTTCGTTCATGTTAAAGTGGCGGAAAGGTGGTGTGTGTATATAGTCCTTACCTGCTTGCTATGTTGGGTGTCATGCACTGATGGCTTATTGTGGTGATTGCTTGGTGTTGTGGCGAGTGAGTGAGTGAGTTGCGTTACATTAAAACTTGCTTCAGAACGTGTGTGTGTGTGTGTGTGTGTGTGTGTGTGTGTGTGTGTGTGTGTGTGTGTGTGTGTTTAATAGAAGATGTATCCTGAGTAGAGAAAGTCGTTTTAGAAATGTGCTTCATAATTTTATGTGTGTATGCTTTTACGAAGGAGGAGGAGGAAGAAGTAGTAGAAAGTAAATAGTAAATTCTGAAGATGTACCGTTAGACAGACACACAGAGAGAGAGAGAGAGAGAGAGAGAGAGAGAGAGAGAGAGAGAGAGAGAGAGAGAGAGAGAGAGAGAGAGAGAGAGAGAGAGAGAGAGAATAGGAACACATAGGAAGAACAAACAGCAACAGGCCTGCTGGCCCTTACGAGGCTGTTTGTGAGTACACTATCTAGTCTAGAGTGAAGGATACAGGATAGTAAGGGTGAAGGCTTCTCCCCCCCCCGCAAGGAAAGGAAGGCCAACCAAGACCAGACTGTCACTACTGTCACTACCACTACTACTAACCACTACTGTCACTACCACTACTACTACCACTACTGTCACTACCACTACTACTACTACTACTGTCACTACCACTACTACTACCACTACTGTCACTACCACTGCTGTCACTACCACTACTGTTACTACCACTACTTCCTGGCAAGCGATGTCAGGCATTTCGACATTTCGTAAGTTAGGTACATCAGGATGAACATACTCAAAGTTTTCTACGTTAACGGATAGTATTTTAGTTGTGGATTGGCTTCTAAATATTTATCAAGTCTATTTTTGAACGTAGTAATTGTTTTACTGTCGACGACATTGGCGGGCAGGGAGTTCCAAACGTTAACGATCCGATTGAAAAAGAAGTGCTTGGCTTTGTTTGATGTGAATCTTTTACCAATAATCTTAAAAAAATGATGTCTTCTTGTTATATTTGATCAATCAAAAGTAATGTAATCTTCTGTATTGATATTATCGAATCCTTTGATTATCTTGAACATTTCAATGAAATCCCCTCGCATCCTTCGTTTCGGTGGTAATGGCAGGTTAAACATAACTTATTGCCAGTATTAACCTTTACACTGCCGAGGTCTTTTCTAAGTGTTCGATTTATAGATTTTAAAAAAAATTATGATTTTATTCAAATTTTTCTTATTAATGATAAAAAATAAATATTAATGATAAAAATAAATAATAATGATAAAAATAAATAATAATGATAAAAATAAATATCAATGATAAAAATAAATATTAATGATACAAATAAATATTAATGATACAAATAAATAATAATGATACAAATAAATAATAATGATAAAAATAAATAATAATGATAAAAAATAAATATTAATGATAAAAATAAATATTAATGATAAAAATAAATATTAATGATAAAAATAAATATTAATGATAAAAATAAATATTGGCGCTAATTGGTCCACTGAAGACTATTTAAGAAGGAAGACACAGAGGAGGGGGAGGAGGGGGAGAATATTATGATTTTGCTGTAGGAGTTTGGAGAGAGGGAGAGAGAGAGAGAGAGAGAGAGAGAGAGAGAGAGAGAGAGAGAGAGAGAGAGAGAGAGAGAGAGAGAGAGAGAGAGAGAGAGAGAGAGAGAGCGATAGAGATAGAGAGATAAATAGAGAGAATAAATAGTTTTAGGCGTATCACACATGCGTATATAGTGTTTAATATTATAGTAATGATGAAACTGAGTCCAGATTCGTGTTCAGTTTGACTGAAAACCTTTAGGTACAAATTTTCATGAAATTCTGAGGTGTGGAAATTTTTCACGAAATTTTCAAAGGTGACACCTTAGATTTTTTTCATGAAATCATGTTTTTCAAAATAACTCGAAAAGTATGAGGTTTACGTAAAAAACATACGTAATAGTAAATATAGAGCAGGAAACGCTTGTTCTTTTGAGCTTTACTAGAATGTAATCGGAATGTAAGTAATGGAGATATTGAACTATTTGTATTTTACATGAAACTTCTATTTAATTACATTTTTCTCCTAAACCATAAGAGTAATTTACAACCGGATGACACCATCAGATAGAACTTGTCAAGCTGAACAACTTTGTTTCTATACATCTTTGTTGTAGGACTAATACTTTACTTGGAAAATCACTAAACTATTTTGGACTCAAATTCTGGTGGAAATCTTTGGGCCAAAAATTTCACAAATCCATTTTCATCACAAATCCACGAAAACTTATATTGAAGTTAAAGGTTTTGAAATTAATAATAATACATGTTAAGGAAGTGTTGCTGTTGGAGTAAATAAATATTAATAATTATAATAATAAATATTAATGATAAAAATAAATATTAATGATAAAAATATATATTAATGATAAAAATATATATTAATGATAAAAATATATATTAATGATAAAAATAAATATTAATGATAAAAATGTTGTTATTGATGCAGGATGGGATAGGTGTGTGTTTGGTTTGTGAAGGGAAAGGGGGGGGGGACAGAGGTGAAGAGGTTGGGGGGTGAGGGGAATAACCACTGATGTGTGTGTGTGTGTGTGTGTGTGTGTGTGTGTGTGTGTGTGTGTGTGTGTGTGTGAGAGACTCATCCCCCACACCCCCTACCAGTAGTCCTTGGCCTTGTATGCATGTGCAGGGGTCACACACACACACACACACACACACACACACACACACACACACACACACACACACACACACACACATACGCACACACTAACACACACGTGGCATAAACAGTATGAGTAGTAATTTAAGTGGGACGCTCTCTCTCTTATACACACACACACACACACACACACACACGTGACTGGTAAAAAAGAAAGATTATTATTATTATTATTATTATCATCATCATCATCATCATTGGTAGTAGTAGTAGTAGCAGTAGTAGTTTTTGTGTTAGGAAGTTGTATACGTAATAATTCTTGCAGTGGGTGTATATAGCTGGGTGGGGTTGGGGGGGGGGGCGTGGTGGGGGAGTTGTCTAGTAATGGCAAAGGGCAATATCCAATCTAGGGGGGGTGGTTGGGGGTAGGGTGGTTAGTGTCCAATTAAGTCTGTTTTAACTAGTGTGTGTGCTTGTATTTTGTCCAATATGTGTGTGTGTGTGTGTGTGTGTGTGTTGTCAAGTGAGGTACAAACTGTGTGGGAGGAGGTCATGATTGTAGTGTTTGTATTAATTATTATTCCTACACCTTTTTTTTTTTGTATAAACATGAAACTCAGACAACGAAACAAGGAGAGTAGAAAATGGCTCTATCATTCCCCTTGAAATTGTTTAGTTGCAGAGAAGGGTAAACAAAGAGCTGTGTTTTGTGTATGTGAGTTTGTGTGTGAAGTAAGGGAGTGAGGGAGTGTGTGTATTCATGTATAATGTGGTGTATGTTGCTAGGTGAGGTAATGAATGCAGTATTTAAAAACTTTGTAGTGTTGATATTAGGTTTATGTTTCGTTAATATTTCCACACAACTCATGAAATTGGTACCAAGGATTTGCTGGTCATGAATCTGGACTATAATAATCCTATACCTTATTTACGTAAACCATATTTTTTCAAGTTATTAATAAAAAAAACATTACGTCAGGCAAGAATTCTTAAGGACAGTGGAGTGGCTGAG
>JAPQNM010000024.1:7174050-7214050 GCA_029783475.1 Metacarcinus magister
CACTCTCTCAAGAAGGAACTAAATTGCATCTGTTTCATATAAATATTCTTTAATTTATTCTCTAATTCATCTTATTTATATATCTATTCGTATATTTATTTATTTATTTATTTATTTATTTATTTATTTATTTATTTATTTATTTATATTCAATACACGTTCTCCTATAAAGCGTAAAATATTGAATTAATTAAATGAATGGTGTTATAACTTCCTCATGCTTGCCAAGACGTATTTTTTTTGTATATATAAAGTAAGGAGGAGAAGGAACACAAAAGGTGAACAAACATCAGCACCAGAGGAATTGGAAGAGAAGGAATTGGTTAGTAATTTAAACTTTATATATTTTTTTTTCAGTATAATGTGATCGTGTTTTTTATTTATTTATTTATTTATTGATTGATTTTTTGAGTCAAGGTAAAAGTATGTAAGGAAGTTGTTTGAGTTTGTTTGTTTTATTATTATTATTCTTATTTATTTATTTATTATTATTATTGTGTGTGTGTGTGTGTGTGTGTGTGTGTGTGTGTGGTGTGTGTGTGTGTGTGTGTGTGTAGAGAGAGAGAGAGAGAGAGAGAGAGATAATCCAGGACACGTCATCTTACTTTCACCTGCCAGCTTAGAATATAAATAAATAAATAAATAAATAAATAAATAAATAAATAAATAAATGGATCAAAATATAAAACGCCATATTTACTCCTGTCTCTCTTCCTTTCCTTTCCTTTTTTTGCATTTTCCTCTTTCTATCCCCTTTCTTTCCCTTTTCTTCCATTTCCCTATATCCCTTTACCTGCACTAATCTCTCTCTCTCTCTCTCTCTCTCTCTCTCTCTCTCTCTCTCTCTCTCTCTCTCTCTCTCTCTCTCTCTCTCTCTCTCTCTCATCCCGGGGCTCAGATGACGCGCGCACACCTGTCTAACGGGTGATGCAGGTGTTCCAGGTATAGGTGAGAGCGTGGGAGGATATCACCTGCCCTTACCTGCACCTCTGGAAACACTATACAGGTGGAGGAGGAGGAGGAGAAGGTAGTGGTGGTGGTGGTGGTGGTGGTAGTGGTGGTGGAGGTGGTGGTGGTGGTGGAAAGAGGAACAGGAAAAGCAGGTAACAGAAAACGTATTATTGGTCTGGTGTTGTTTAGTGTTGTTTATGCAAAGGTTAACCTGATTTGAGATTGTCTGTCTGTCTGTCTGTCTGTCTGTCTGTCTGGGTGTTGTGGAAATGTTTACTGTTAGTGTGGGAAACAGGACTGTATGAGGAAGTGTGAGGAGTAGGTGGTGGTGGTGGTGGTGGTGGTGGTGGTAGGAAGTTTTAAAGACTTGTTCATAAGGTAATGTGATTAGAAATTGGTGCGTCTTACCAGAATTATAGAGTGAAATGGTGATTGATATTATAGTAATCTGAGAGAGAGAGAGAGAGAGAGAGAGAGAGAGAGAGAGAGAGAGAGAGAGAGAGAGAGAGAGAGAGAGAGAGAGAGAGAGAGAGGATGGGGGGTTTGGGGGGACAAAAAGTAGATTGTTTGGTTGAAATTGACACGTGCGTACCCTAACTATCTATCTCTCTTTTTCTCTTTCTCTCTCTCTCTCTCTCTCTCTCTCTCTCTCTCTCTCTCTCTCTCTCTCTCTCTCTCTCTCTCTCTCTCTCTCTCTCTCTCTCTCTCTCCATATTCTTATTTTCTTTATTTTTTTCTTCAATATCCTTCCATCCTCATTTTCCCTTCAAAATCATAAGGCCGACCAGATTTTTTACAGAGAGAGAGAGAGAGAGAGAGAGAGAGAGAGAGAGAGAGAGAGAGAGAGAGAGACGCACAAAGTAGCTACAGCGTCTACACCTGTGACCTTGATTCTACGACCCCTTCCTCTCTCTCTCTCTCAACATCTCTCTTCATCTACCTTTCTTTCCTTACCTCCTTTCTCACTCCATCTCTCCCCTCCTCCTCCTCCTCCTCCTCCTTTGTCACTGTTGTTGAGTGATATCCGCACTAGGGGGGGGGGGGGCATACGCGCGTGTATCCTTGGTGGAAGTAGCTTGCGTAACGAAGAGGAGGAGGAGGAGGAGGAGGAGGAGGAGGAGGAGGGTAATAGCAGTACTGTTGATGAACTCTTTTCTAGTTTTTCTTTTTAGAGGAG
This sequence comes from Metacarcinus magister, assembly GCA_029783475.1. Classification (NCBI taxonomy): domain Eukaryota; kingdom Metazoa; phylum Arthropoda; class Malacostraca; order Decapoda; family Cancridae; genus Metacarcinus; species Metacarcinus magister. The sequence continues at coordinate 7,176,179 of JAPQNM010000024.1, forward strand.
AGAAATGTTGATACAGTAGCAGGAGGAGGAGGAGGAGGAGGAGGAGAGAAAACAGATAGGGACAAAGAGGACCAGTGGCGTATTTCCAGAGAGAGAGAGAGAGAGAGAGAGAGAGGTCGGGGTTATGGGGGAGAGAGAGAATAGGCAGTGGGCGGGGCTAACAGAAGTAGGTAAAGTGGGAGGAGTCGACACGTGTATACTGATGAAAGCAACCTCTCTCTCTCTCTCTCTCTCTCTCTCTCTCTCTCTCTCTCTATCTTCCTTCCTTTCTTATTTTCTTCTCTCCCTTTCACCATTCTTTTCCCTTCCATCACTTTTTTCCCTTCCTCCCTCCCTTCTTCTCTCCCTTCTCTCCCTTTTTTTCCTTCCTTCCTCCCCTCAGTCCATAAGGCAGACTAGTTTTTACAGTATCCTTGAGTTAAAGAAATTAGAGAGAGAGAGAGAGAGAGAGAGAGAGAGAGAGAGAGAGAGAGAGAGAGAGAGAGAGAGAGAGAGAGCCTGGATTCACACGTAACTGTTGTTTAAAGGGAATGAAGAATTTATAAGGAAGTGTAGGATTAAGGAGGAAATAATGATAATAAAATAGTAGTAGTAGTAGTAGTAGTAGTAGGAGAAGGAAGGCAAGAAGTTTTAGGAAGAAAAAAAAGAAGAGGAAGAGGAAGAGGAGGAGGAGGAAGAAGAGGATAAATAAACCTTTATATGATTTATACAAGTATTTAACGCGTCAATAGTAGGGAGTAGTAAGTAGGAAGTAGGAAGAGGCTTTCAGGGCCAGAGAGAGAGAGAGAGAGAGAGAGAGAGAGAGAGAGAGAGAGAGAGAGAGAGAGAGAGAGAGAGAGAGAGAGAGAGAGAGAGAGAGAGAGAGAGAGAGAGAGAGTTATGTAAGGGACTGTTGCTTAGTGAGAATAACACTTTATTGTAGGGATTTTGATGTTTCTCTCTCTCTCTCTCTCTCTCTCTCTCTCTCTATATATATATATATATATATATATATATATATATATATATATATATTTCTCTCTCTCTCCATATGCTTATATAACTCACTATACTTATGTAACTCTCTCTCTCTCTCTCTCTCTCTCTCTCTCTCTCTCTCTCTCTCTCTCTCTCTCTCTCTCTCTCTCTCTCTCGGGTAATACGCCACTGGTCCTCTTTGTCCTGAGTTGCTTTCTCTCTCCGCTTTCTCCTCCTATTCATCCTATTCCTCATTCTCCTCCTCCTCCTCCTCCTCTTCCTTCTGTATCAACATCTCTTTTTCCTCTCAAGTAGAAAAAAAAAGGCTTGAACACCAGTACTACTATTACTATCCTCCTCCTCCTCCTCCTCCTCCTCCTCCTCCTCCTCCTCCTCCTCCTCCTCCTCCTTGTTATGTAAGCTTCTTCCTCCTCCAAGGACACACACTGCGTATACCCCCCGAAGGTATTTAGTGTCAAGTGCAAGGAGGAGGAGGAGAAGGAGGAGAGAAACTTTATTTAGAGAAGGGGTGAATAGGGAGGAAAGTGTAGGGGAAGAAGGAGAGAGAGAGACAGACACCATAACCTCCACCATACACCATCATTCCCGGCCTTCCCTCCTATGCTGTGACCTTCAATGCTTCACTCCCTTATCTTAGTGCCCTTCCTCTTTACTTCCTCTATCCTTCACTCCCATAGCTTCCTCATTGATATAGTTGTGCTAGACTGGCTAAGTAACCTCTCCTATTCTTCTATATTATTTCTTGTATGTGAGTATCGTTTTTTTCTTTTTCTTTATAATTATCGTAGTTATAATTATCATTCTTTGTTTACTGTGTGTGTTTCGTGTATTTGTATATATTTTATTTTTCTTCTTATTATTATTGTTATCGTTGTTATTACTCAGAATCGTGTGTTGCATGTACAGTCTTCATTTTCTGTATTGTTTTGTCTCCACCTGTCTGCCAACGTTTCAAATATTCATGTGTGTGTTACCTTCGCTTCTATTTCCGTGTACACGTGTCTTTCTCTCTCTCTCTCTCTCTCTCTCTCTCTCTCTCTCTCTCTCTCTCTCTCTCTCTCTCTCTCTCTCTCTCTATGCGTAACACCCACTATACACATCCTATCACACCCCATCGCAACAGCACGACATCTAACTCATCTCCCCCTCTTCTAATATACATTTTACACTCCCCACACACACACACTCCCCTCTTCCTTAGCATTATATGAGCCAGCCACACTTAGGGTACGTTTGAACCTACGCAGTTACTACTACTAGCAGCAGCAGCACCACCACCACCACAGTTGCATACCTATTCCACCACCACCACTGCTCCTGCTACTGCCACCCACCCTTCCTCCCCCTCTTTCTCTCTCTCTCTCTTCCTCACCCCTGCTGTGTATCCGTGTGCCGTGCTGAGGTGGAAGAGAGACGTAGATGTGGCTAGAAATGTGTCTATTTGTATATCTGTAGCTTAGTTATGGTGGAAAGTTAGGGTTATAAAGGTGTTGAATATTTATAGGTTTGTTGTTTATATTTTTGTTAATAGGCTTGTTTTTTTTTAGTATTGTTTTGTTTTTGTTATTGTTTTTATTGTGTCTATCTATCTATTTACCTACCTATCTATCTCACTGTATAATAAAAAGAAAAGTCTGTTCCTTAGCCCCCTGTCTGTATAAGTACGGGCGTTTAAAGGGGGCCAACAAAAAAATGGAGAGAATGAACTTGTTACGTAAGGAGACGGGACCGAGGGGGCTGCAGGCTGGGTTATATAACAAGCGAGATGTTCAAGAAAGTCTGTCTACTACATCTCAAAACACACAGAGAAACACACACAGACACGCATACACGGTTGTCATGTAACAATGGATATTTTGGCAAGTAAGAGTGTATACATAGGAAGAGAGAGAGAAAAGGGGGAGGAGGAATAGGTAGAGAGAGCGCGTGTACTAAAGTTATTGCTAAGTAACATGTGGCATCGAGAAGTCTGGCTCCGCCCTAACAAAATAGCTTGGTCTACCCCACGCACTTCCACCCTTCCATGCACTTTAGCGCAACACCAGTGTACGTTGACACCTCTTCCTCCACCATTAACTACATGAGAGAAAGCAACATCAATTCTCTTAACTGATAACTCGTACAGATTGATACAACACTTGATAAACTGATAAGCGATATAACTTTCTCTGTTGGATCTAGAACGAGTGACGGCTAAGCAGACTGTATTGAGAAGTGAATCTGTGCACTTTGTCACGTATACCTTTAAAGGGGTGATATTTTGCGTGCATGGTGGTAGTGTGCATTGAACTTTGTGACTCCTCGATGGTATTAAGATATCAACGCGACGTGGCATTAAGAGAAGGAATGCACGAGATACTTGGGCCCTTACACAACATTGAGGTGATCTTCGAAGGAATGAAAACTGAACCTGCTCGAATGTAAGTTTTTTTGTGTGTGGTTTGTTCTTGTGTGTGTGTGTGTGTGTGTGTGTGTGTGTGTGTGTGTGTGTGTGTGTGTGTTAAGGTAGTGGTAATATACAAGCTAAGTTCGTGTTGTCTTGTCATCAAATCTACTTCAATATTAACTCATTCTTTGTTCCCATGTATTGCTTCTGTATATAAACCATTTAATATATTCGTGTTTCAGTATATTTAACATTATTTCTAACATGTTGTCTCTTATTTAACGTTGATTTCTTCTCGTTCTTCCTCCATCCCTTTACGTAACGCTATCACTGTCCACCCATTTTGATTATATTGTAAGTTTCATTTCTTTTCATAGGGTAAGCAAGTTGATGTTTTGTTATCTGTCTTATCTTCTGAGCCATTGTTTTAGTGCTACATCCTTATCATCGGCAATCTTAAGTCTTTATCAGTAGTTCACAATCTTAATATTTCACAATCTATAAGGTGAACTCTATAAGGTTTCCAATATATTTGTATAGATCCTTCAATTTAATTATAACTTATCTTCAAACTCCCTTAAGAAACACGATTTATTCTCAACATCATCATCTTCATCTTCATCTTCATCTTTATCTTCATCTTCTTCATCTTGCTTTATGAAATTTAAATGTTGTGTCGATTGATTGAGAGTAACAAACATGGCGCCTTAACAAATGAAAGGTCACATATAATGTCGATGACCGTTCAGAGCAGTGAAGCCAAAACAAAGGCATGTTATATTACCTTATAAATGTGAAAGCTGGCAAGGAAGAGGCAACACGATGATAATAGATATGATAGTAATAATGATACTTACGGACGTGAAGAGAGATAAGGGAGATAAGATAAAGGGTTAGCTTATGTAGACAGGAACTCTTTAATCTACTCTAATCTATTAACAGAAGCGTGAACATTTGTATGTAAGGAGCTCAATACAATGTTATGTGTAAGCTTTATTTGGTTGAGCTTATCTCGTGAATAGCAATACTCTTGATTGATAAACATTGATCAACAGTTTTTGTGTTCATATGTGGGTCATTTCCTATACTCTATCAATGTTTAGTCACACGTTTACATGTCAATGAACCCAAATCAATGAGTTATGATGTTACAGTTAGTCTGGCAGGTTAAGTATATACAAAGGTGATATTATGTTAACCTTATCAATGACCAGATGAGATGAGTAAGTTGTCCTCTCTCACCTTTACCATATCCATTGGCATGACGCAGAGAAAGCCAGTAGGTGGAAGTGGTGGGCGTGGGGGTGAGGTGACGAGGTGAAAGCCATGGTTAGAGTGAGAGGAATGTCCGCCCTTCCGAGTGGGTGGCTTAGGCAAGAAAAGGCGTTAAGGTTTTTCTAAGTCTAGATAGTGATGGGTCTCCTTACTCTACTAAACTTATGAATTAGTTATAATGGCTTTTCTAACACTGGTTAATCGATATCTTTGCCTTCTTAACGTGATAATTTACCAGAATATTGAATGCGCAGAGAGGCTCATTAATACAAGTCAAGTAATTAGTCTACACAGTATGAAATGAACATAATACTGCCTTGTAATGTTAGTAAATTTATATGTTACTGCCTGACAGTTAATGCAAATATTGGTAACCTCTTCAATATTCCGTTAGGCACATCATAACGGTATTGAATGAAGAGGCGTTCCCCAAGGCAGGTAGTTATATATAATAAAGCACTAACGTAACTAGATTATAACTAAGCAGTGCGTTGCCACACACACACACACACACACACACACACACACACACACACACACACACACACACACACACTGAATAGATTAGTTTTTTTTTATTTTATATCTTCAACATCAAATAATGCAACCTTTGACACTAATACTAAAAGCCTCTTACAAAACTACAATACACAGTTCCTGGTAATATACAGTTGTCCTGAGGTTCATTCTCCTTTCTATCTTCACCAATAACTCAAATAAATCACACGTAGTCATTTTTTACCCTCAATAGATAAGATATGTATGTTACTAGTCATTGATTTATATTTACTTGTTTGTATATGATGTGATTGCAGTGTCTTGTGTGTATGTGTGTGCGTGTGTGTTATCTGCAGATGAAAGGTGTACACGTGTATATCAGATTGGTGGTTGTGGTGGTGGTGGTGTTGGTAGGGTGAATATACTGTAACACCTATTTATTTATTGCGACAACTCGGTCACAGTGCGTTTGTGTGGAGAGAGAGAGAGAGAGAGAGAGAGAGAGAGAGAGAGAGAGAGAGAGAGAGAGAGAGAGAGAGAGAGAGAGAGAGAGAGAGAGAGAGGAGTCATATCTTCATTTTCTTCCTACTATATTTAAAGGGACTTTCCTTCCCTTTAAATGTAATTGCTATTCTCTCTCTCTCTCTCTCTCTCTCTCTCTCTCTCTCTCTCTCTCTCTCTCTCTCTCTCTCTCTCTCTCTCTCTCTCTCTCTCTCTCTTTCAAATCTGTATTTAAAAAAATTTTTGTGATAAAAGTTATTGAAATACTTAAGAATAATAAACTTAATACAATAATAAGTAGTTGTGTTTATAAATCAACCAGCGAACAGTACTTATGCCACTTCACGTCAAAGTGACCTTGAAACTCAACTTATTACAGTATACCCACACAGCTGATAAACGGTCACAACAGTCTACATGTATCTCAAAGTTTGTGTATACCATTACTTCTAGAACCAAACTTGCATCTAAACTTTAAAATGATAGTGTATGAAGGGGTTAAAAGTAAAAAAATGTAGGAAGGGAGGGAGGGTAAGCACTAAGCAAGCCTGCCACGTCTACACCAAATAACACACACAAACAAAACAACATATAAAACCAACACATAGCACATCACAGCCACCAGGTGACCTACATAACACCACATGGAGGTTCAGGTACTGTAAAACGGTTAGGAACACCCTCAAAAGGTCCTGGTTAGGTAGGTAGATGAGTTTAAAATACAGGCGGGAAGAGGGACAGTGAGAGGAGGAGGAGTCAGGTCTGCGCCGCGCCGGTCTTCCTTCCCTCAGTTCCTCCCGCTATTGTGTGTGGGGTTAGAGGCGGGATGCTCTCCTGCTACCCTGCGCTCTTATATTTAATACCCTAGTGCTATGTGAGTGTCCTGAAGGTTGTGTGGTAGCTGGGTATGTGTCTGTGTGGTGTATGGATGTGTATGTGGAGTGTGAGAGGGTATGTTGGGGTGTTTTTGTGGGTGATTGTATGACTCCCCGGCGTCTGTCTCGGGTGTATTTATGGTGTGGCTGGTTCGTTGAGTGTACTGGGACCTGTGTATGTATGTATGTATGTGTATGTGTGTGTGTGTGGCCTAGAGGTGCTGGTCTAGGTGTGTGTGTGTGTGTGGTATAGTGTGTGTAAGACATTGGTTAAGGATTCTCCATTGTTTTCCTTCTATCTATTCTATCTCCCTCTTATGTGTGTACGTGCGTGTATGTGTACGTGTCTGTGTACGTGTGTGTCAGCTGTTTTAAGTATTCCTTGTGACTAGTGTGAGGAAATAACTTTGAGGTGCGCTGTTGCCATTTACTTGCCAGTCAGACAGAAAGAAAGAATTCAAGGCCAACGGTTCTCAGTCTTGGTTGCCCGTTCTTGGGTAACTATTTATTTTTTCCTCCATTGATCCACTGGCCGTTACGTTGGGCACTGGTGGGTGGTGGGTAAGGAACACGTGTTTTCATGCTTGATGGTGTACTAGCTGGAGTGTGGCTATGAAATTAGTGTTAGGGTAAGATAATGAATGTAAGGGAATCGTGTGGCATAATGGTGGATTGTAAGTTATTGGTGTTGTTATGATTTTTTGAACTGGATCCAACACGTTATCAGCTATATTATGTTGTTTCATGGTCTTAAATTTAAATTCCACGTTATATCTAGTTTATCAGTCATCACGTGATATACGTTAATATGTGCTTGATAGTATGAGGGTTAGTGTGTGTAGTGGTGCATAGCTTTGAGGTGGTGGTGATGGTGGTGGTGTGTGTGTGTGTGTGGTTAAGGTATTGAAAGTTAGTGTGTGCTGGTGTGTGACTGATTTCTGTTGTTTTGTCTCGTGTTAAATTGTTGTGGGTTATGGGTCTTGTATGTGGCACTCTAGGTACTCCTTAATACTGCTGGTATGCATTAAGAAGTTATGTAGTTACTAGACTTATTGATTTTTTTTTTATGTATTTATAGATGTGTAAGGAATTTGTCCCATAGTTATTAAGGGCCACGTGTTTATGTAGACTTTAGTAAATGTTGGAAGTTTTTATGACTTAAGAGAGTGATGTTAGTATATTAATTGGCCACAAATACTACAAGTTTGCACAATTCTGTTAGTTACATATCACATTTTTACTCTTGTAGGTATAATTGGAATGCATAAGAAGAAAACTTAAAATAAACCTGACAAATAAACGTTTAACCTTCAGTGTAGGATGGCAGGTCAGTGTCGTGCCACATAACACCAAGTCCGCACTAGTCCAGATTTGGCTGCTCACTTCATTTAGATGCAGTCACAGTATAACTCTTAATGCAAGGTAGCAAGGCGGATGATACTGGATTGTGTAGAAGTCGTCTCTTAAAACTTGATTTATTGTCGTCGAGTGTGATATTTAGATATAATTTCATCGTTACTCGACACTTGTAGAAACATAGCTTTGTCCTCTGGTCCTTGTGCTCTGTTACTTAAATATCTTGCAGTTATAGATTTGTAGATAATGTGTTTTTAGGAAATAGAAGTAAACTAGCGAGTGTAAGTTTCTCGTTAACAAGAACATCATCCTTAGTTGTGCCTACGAAAGGTTTCTTGATCCTCGGCTTTTAATTTGTAAGGTTTTGGAAAGATTTACTCAGTTGTAGATTTGTTATGGAACCTTGGTTTTGTGGCAGTCTGTATGTATACATCTTAATTCCTCAAATGCAAGGATGAATTATTCGTGAAAGGGGAAAGGACTTGTCATTAATTTTTATTCGTATATCACATCTTATTTACTCTTCAGCATGTGGCGTAGACCGTTTCTGGTGTCATAGAAGAATTACTCAACCTATACATACACACACATACCAGAGGATAGGATTCCCAGCCTTCCGCTCCTGCCGGGATTGTAAAGTCACAACCCTTCGGCTTATTCCAGCACCTATTTTCTGCTAGGTGAACAGAGGTTATAGCGTTTAAGAAGACAAACACATTTTGTTTCCATCCGACCAGGAATACGAACCCAGGACATCTTGGTTGTGAGCTGTGTGCGCTATACATACTTTGGACTCTATTGTATTATACCGATGAAGTTATTTGAGCATTACATAAATTTTTGCCGCTTGTTGGTCAGTCATCCAACATCATCATCTGTTAGTGGTCACATGTTAGGTGTAATGATACTTTTCATAACACTGCTCATTGAGAAACATTTATTTGTATGAAGTATTCAGAATTACATTACTAATTAAACTTCAATATTTTTTTCTTTTTTCTCTAGATTGGAGAGAGAACAAGTGAGAGAAACCTGGGACCGTTAGAGGAGAGCTTCCTCATCTACCATTCCATAACTAAACATCAGCTGGTGAGGTGATCAGCATGCCTCCCCGCAAGACACCAGCAACCAAGAGTGGCTCTAAGGGGGCGGCTGCAACCAAGAGTGGCTCCAAGGGTGCCCCCAAGAAGAGGGTGGCTGCCGCTGGGTTCAAGCTGCCAGACCCCATTGCACCCGGGGTAGTGGTGAAGGATATCGCTAAACAAGACTGGAAGATTGGCAAAAGTATCGGTGAGTTAAGGATGTTAATAGTTTTCACGGAGTTACTATTAGTCAATCATCATTATTTTTACATAGTTGTCTCATTATGCTTGAAAAATATTACTTTGATATGCAAGGTGTAGGAAGTACCGAGTGTGTTGTTGCCTTAGCTAGTAGTAAGGTGTCACAGCCCATTGCTATTTTTCATGTAGAATACTTACATCCTTTGGTGAGGTGCAGCGTGTAACAAGGCAATGGTGGTGTTTCAGGCGTGGGTGGCTTCGGTGAGATCTACTTGGCGTCCAACAACACTGATGGGGCGGTGAATAGTGATGCAAACTATGTGATCAAGGTTGAGCCACACAGCAATGGGCCGCTGTTTGCTGAGATGCACTGCTACATGAGGCTGGCCAAACCTGAACACATTGAAGCCTGGATGAAGGAGAAGCGACTGAAGCGCCTCGGGATGCCTAAGTTCTTTGGTTCTGGTTCGTTTGAGTACAACAAACAGAAGTACAGGTTCATGGTGATGGAACGCTTTGGTATTGACCTTCAGAAGATCCTGGAGAAGCACAGCAAAAAGTTATCCTTCAAGACTGTCTACCAAGTGGGAATACAAATTGTAAGTGGTTTTCTTACTTGGATTGCTATATCATCAACCATTTTACGATTTTGAATTTTTTTTTGTACATGATAAAGGTCTCATATATTTCTGGAATCTGTATCGATAAAAGAAAATGTTGATTTGTTTTAAGTTGATTTTAAGTAGATGAATATGTCTCTCTGTGTTTGTAATCATGAGTGTGTGTGTGTGTGTGTGTTTGCCTTGGTACAGTTGGACGTGCTGGAGTACATCCACAGCAAGGAGTATGTGCATGCAGACATCAAGGGATCCAACCTTCTCATTGGACACAAGCCCACCACCGAGAACCAAGTGTTCCTGGTGGACTTTGGTTTGGCTCGCTACTTTGCCAATGACGGCCGCCACAAGGAGTACAAGTATGACCAGCGCAAGGCCCATGATGGCACCATAGAGTTCACCTCCAGGGATGCACACATTGGGGGTGAGTACTGCTGCCTTGAGAGGGAAACAAAATAGTGTTGTTTTATATATATATTTTTGTATAAATGACAGTCTTCTTAATGTAATGTTAGCTAGTATTTCCAGTGAGACGCTTGATTATACTTTATGATGTGTATTAGTTATATTTTTACTCATTGCAGTTTAGTTTAGTATATTCCTCACACATCCTACCTATCCTTGCAGCTCACTCTAGGCGAGGTGACCTTGAGATCCTGGGTTACAACATGACCCAGTGGCTGTGTTCCCGCCTGCCATGGGAGGACAACCTTCAGGATTGCAAATACGTGTTTAACCAGAAGACCAAGTGTATGGAGAACTTAAGTGCTTTCATCTCCCAATGCTTCCCTGACACCGTTCCTCATGGTTAGTTCAATGATGTTTTTACTTTGTTTAATGATCTTTCTTATTTATTGATGGGTTTTTTATTATTATCGCTAGGCTGCCTGTTGGTGCATTAATTCAGGAACATTTTATATAGTTCTGGTTAGGGTGATATGTGAAATTAACTCTTATTACAGTCAGCTCATACCTTCCTCAGTATGTATTATTATTATGTGTGTGTGTGTGTGTGTGTGTGTGTATGAGAGGTTTGGGGTATAAGTATAAGTATATTCAGGTAGTTAGTAAGTAGCTTTGTATACCCATAAAGGTGTACATTGAACATTTACTCAGGAAACATACATAGAGTAGACAAGATACTAAACATTGAATAACCTTATGTATGTATGGACAGATTACAGCAAGCATCAGCTGGGAGATTATACATTCATGAGATTATAATGAATATTTGAATGTCTCCCAGGTCTGCAAGCGTACCTAGAGTATGTGGTGAGTCTGGCCTTTGATGAGAAGCCAGACTACGAACATTGCCGCAACATTCTGAGGGAGGGGCTGAGGGCACGGGGTCATAGGGATGATGGGAAGCTGGTGTTCAACTCAGCCACTCCCGTCCCTCCCTCCCGTAAACCCAAGTCTCGCCTGGACCGCAAGGTAAGCAACAAGCGAAAGAGTGAAGAGCTGGAGAAAGAAGATTCAGAAGAAAGTGAGGGTCCTCCTACTAAAAAAGTTACACAGGGTAGAAGGGTCATTAAAAAAGTTACACAGGGTAGGAAGGTCGTTAAAAAAGTAACTGTCCCCGAGTATAAGTAGTGATGAGATTATTGAAGATGACGAGATAGCCATTCCATTCCCTCCCTCTCTCAAAGACTGCAAGGTAAGCAATGAAAAGAGTGAAGAGTTGGAGATAGAAGACTCGGAAGGAAATGACAGGACTCCTGTTAGAAGAAGTAAACGGGGTAGAAAGATCATTCCAATAATAAATCTTCAGAGTATGAGTAGTGATGAGGGTGAAGATGACAAGACAACCACTCCTCCCCCTCGCTCCCACAAACCCAAGTCTCGTAAAGGCCGCAAGGTAAGCAACAAGCGAAAGAGTGGACAGATGGAGAAAGAGAATTTGGAAGATAGTGATGGTTCTCCTGCTAAAAGATTAAGGGGAAGTAAGATCACTCAAACAGTAAGTGTCCAGAGTATTAGTAGTGATGAGGTTGGTGAAGAAGGAGAGAAAGAGAATAATAGTAAAAATAGTAATAGGAAAGTTAAAGGGAAGAAGGTTGAGGTTCCCAAGGTTTATGAAGGTGTGGAAAACCCAACACCACAAATGCTTGCCTTAATGAAGCAGAAGGAATGAGTCTTAGGTTCCATTTTGTTTTGTCTTTTCAGTTGTCATTGAAGTGTATTATGTTCAGATCTTTGTAACAGAGTATGTATCAAACAAGTTAATTGAAGTAATAAGATCTGTATTTTTGTACTGAGGATAAATATTTAATTCTTAAGTGTATTTCTCAAATCAATAAAGATGGAAGCATAGCATTTCTTTTTTTCTTGCCTCTACCTGACCCCAAACTTACATACAGGTTTTTATTTTACTAATTTGTTCTCTACTATGGATACAATGCTTTTATAGATGATATATTAACCAAACAACATTTTTTTCCATTCATACATTTTTTTATCATTATTAATCCCAAGGTTATTTTTAATTCCAGAAAACATACAAGAGACGATCAGAAGAAGAGGAGAATCTAGGTGATGTTACTCCCAAGAAGGTGATGAGAGCTTCTAACATCTCTCCGTGCAGACCAAGGAACAGGTGTGTGGTGGTGGTGGTGGTGCAGTACATACATCCTTGTTGACCTTCAGTGTTGTCAGTTGTATCACGTCTGTTGTGGTATAATGTCACCAGTTTCCTTGCTTGGCTGCCTAGCATTATGTTGTCTTATATTAGTCAAACAATTACTTTACAGAAATCATTTTTGCTGCTTTTTCTTAAGTTTTTTATACATTCGCTGGGTTGTGTTTAATTGTTGACACATTAATACACATAGTTATTGTTCTTCCCCAATAGAGTGAACACCAGGACTTGCCCGAGGACATCCATGTTGGGAATCAGCCTGAGCAAACCGTGCCAGCTGGATTTCCCCTCCAAAGACACACCAGACGTCATGATCGAGAAGGAAAACCAGAGGATGCGTGCCCGGAAACAGAGCCAAAGACCCAAGCGACTGGCCATTGTCAAGGACACTTCCCTGAACAACCCAACACCTCAGATGGTGGAGATCATGAACAAGATAAGGGAGAAGTCTGCCTCTCCACCTGTCTGTCAGAAACGTCACAGACACAACAGGTGGGATGATGCTGCCCTGTGTCTTATTTGAACAGTGTCAGTAGAGCTGTTTGTTTGCTGGATATCAATGTTAGTTTATCAGGATGTTTGGCTAGATTGTGTTATTAGTTAGTATAAGAATGCTATGCCACCATATTCCCTGCGGATCACTAAAAGGAACGGAGCGAGAGGTCTGGGAAGCCCTTTATGTATTTTCTCCTACGAAGACTGTTAGCAGAAAGGGATAGGAGAGTAAAGTCTGCCTTGTCATGGCTATCCCCTTTTAATAGCCATGTATATAGATGTACAGTTGATAGTGTAGTATTTATGTTCAGACTTGAGACAAAGGTGTACTTACCACTTGTCTTGTCCTCATTTATTCCCCCTTTTAGTAATTACAACTCACCCATTCATATGACGTTGTGATGACCTAAAACAAATTCAATCCAACCATTTCATCCCATTCCTGTTTAACACTACTGAACCCTCCACAGTAATTGTCATGGGAACAAGCTGAGTCCTTTGGGTGAAGATGCTCCCACCCAGTTCACCCCGGCCATGGAGAAGGTGATGCAGCGGCGGGCAGAGAGGCTCACCAGCTCAGACAGTGAAACAGACGGCTACAGCAGCTCCTGTAGTGCTGGCTCCCCACAGATGTTTGAAACGTCTGAGTCTGAAGATTCCAACGACAGCAACATGTACTGCACCCCCACGGCACCCTCTCCCCCGTGTGCGTTGCCCCAGGCCGCCGGTATGGCAAAAAATAGTAAAGGTAAGTTTGTATTTGTTTGGTGTTTTCAGGCATTAGGATCGATGGGCTGCTGGTGAAGGTGAGTTTGGTGATGCAGAGGTTTGTGCCACAGGTGGTTGGTGTGGTGAAGTGTGATGAGGTTGAGTGGTGTAGGTAGGACATGTAAGACCCATGGGCGATATTCAGAACACTTCACATTGAACACTCGGCAGCATCCGTGAGCCAGTCCATCCAGCACTGCACTGATAATACAATGTGAGCCACAGGGGGCTGATGTTGTGCTATCGGTGTTCTGCTGTTTTGACTGATCCGGTGTCTGCTACAACACACACATGCCTGCTTTTGTTTCTTCTTAAGGAAAAAAGATCATGGTTTTTTTCCCTGCAATTTATTTATATTATTATGAAGGTGAAAGACTGTTGTGTTGCTGGATTACCTGTTTCATGTGAGGGATTTTCAACGTGTTATTTGCACCAGTAGTTAATATTATTAAATTCAGGCAACTCTTGTTGTATCATTGTTTGCTTCAAGTCAAGTAATGAAGTAGAGAACCATTGTTTTTGTATTTAGTCTTCCTTTGTATTCAGGATTTTGTAACAAAACTTCAGAAAGGTCATCCCAAGCATGAAACTTATCAAAGAACTCCTCTGTTCCCTACCCAGGCAGGCCACTTGAATCAGTGCTTGTCAGTTTTCTCTGGTTTGGAAATACTTGACTGCATAACATTATTGCATGTTGTAGGTGCTGAAGCTTCATACTTACGGAAATCCACTTTACAGTAGAGCAGGATTGAGAAAGACTGCAAGGATTCTTTATCTTTAATCTTATAAACTATTCTTGATTGCTTTTAATGGTGGTGCTTCCTTTACTTACCTCGCCTGCATAGAGTTTAGTCTCAAAACCATTTGTTGATGGTGAATCAATGTTGATTAATAGGCTTCCTGGAAGTAAATTTGCATTCTCCTTCTTTCTTTGCTGCATTGCCATGTCTACTTTCTATGCATTGCCATAAACTATAACATTGATGATAAAAGTTGTTATTAGTTCTCTTGTTCGGCTTCAGGTGCATGCAGAAAGCAGAGGTGACGGTGGCCTTTCTGAAGTTAATTAAAGTTCTTGGAGCTTCCAGCATTAGTGAATAGGAAGGCAAAATACAGAGAGCATGAATAATACCCTGAATAACGACAGGGAAGGCAACACAGAAGTCGTAAATGGCATCAATCTCTTTGTAAAAAGAAGGGCGAGAAATGCATTTACACAAGTCCTCCTTAACAGAGCAAAGGCGCCAGTGGCTGTCATCTGCCTGGAGGTGTGTCACCAACATCTTCACCTCATATGCTGTTGTCATGAGGCCCAAGTTGACCTCTGTTTGAGGTGGAAAGCTTACTCCAAAGTTACTCTAAATTCATATATAGAGATTATGCACATTATTTTGAGAAAACATGAATTGGCATAAAGGCTCTCCAATAACACTGAAATAACAAATATTCATCTTTCTCTCTCTCTCTGATGCCTTGTTCCTTCCGTGAAAGTCCCCCGATGGGATGACACCGGCAGTAGAGCTTCTTCCTCTCCCTCTTTTATTCAAGAATATTTTCCAACAAGTGCCTTACACATACTTTATAATGTTTAGTGTTTTGTAATATACTCCATGGGTACTTGATGACTGATGATCTGAACTCATAACAGTAAGTCAATGCATTATTACATTGATTTTGCTGTGAAATATTAGAAAGGAATCTTTTATTCAGGTTAAGTTGCTTATTATAGTTGATGACATTACTCGTAGTAGTTTGTAGGTTTCATTATGATTTACAAATTTATACTTTTAGTGTGTAGATAGATCAATTTCTGTTTTCAGGTTAATTTTGTTTTGTTTTCAAATTTACATTTCTAATGCAGTGTTCCTTAATCTTAACACCTTTGTAGTGAAGTGAAGGCAGGTGCAGGTGCACCCTTGTATAGTCAGGTCTTGGCATACCATTACCCTCTTCATTGGGTTACAAAGACGATAGGGGCAACTAAATATATCAAATTTAATCCTACATGATAATTCTCATACTTATCTCAAAAAAATAATATATTAAAGTTGCCATGAGTGGAGGGATTACTGTACTGTTTGCAGGTTTAATTACCCCATTTACAAAATTTATAATTTGTGTTAGATGTATATTACTAGGCTTTATATAGTGTTATAAATTACTTTGTACAGTGACAGAAGCATTTTGCTCGTGATTTAGTTAGAAATTTATATATCTTTCTTTAAAAAGTACTTAAAGATATCCCAATATCAATGTAAGATGCAGCCAATAACAGACTGATTTTAATTGGTGAAGGACAACGCTTGGTGTCCACACGGGAACTAGCAGGCCTGTTGGAGTCAGCCCAGTTGGTGAGGTCCACGTCCGCTCAAACCTACCCCGGGGTGAGAGTTACACGCAGTGCATCTAGACAGACTTCCCCGGAAATATTTTAAGGGGAAAAGTGAGTGCAGTTGTGCGTGTGTACAGTGTGTGATATCCATACAACAGGAATGTGATGGTGCTTGCCAAGGAATGGCTTAGTGAATAGCTTGAGAAACTGAAGCAAGATACTTACAAGAGTGACCTACACGTGTGAGATTTTGTGATGAAAGAAACTTTAGGGTTGTGGCACCGATCCCTCGGGTTTGTGTGTCAACATGACTTACTTCTTGGTGCTGCTTCACCTGTGTAGTGACAACCTCGTGAAGAACAGTTGTGACCAAGACTCCTACTAAATACTAAGAAGTCAGTGGACCAGCTTGCACGAAACATTAACCTATATAATGAAAGTTCTCGTTGTATATATTTTTCAAGTTGTGGCTGCCATCATCACTCATCGTGAACGTTTGTCATTTCAGTTTTTAAATTATTTCATGCCATTGTCATTATCTTCATCTGGGGTTCCATGTGCTGTTATGAGAAAGGTTTATATTTTATGTCATATTGTTTATCTTCCTTTGTAAGTTGGATTAGCTGAGCTTTTCCCAGGTTACACAGTGTGAGTGAGTGAGTTGTCTTCTGTGCTAATACTTGACATGTTATGGAGTGACTGCTGTGCCGTGATGAAGCAACTCTCTAACCAAGGCTGTGATGGATCTAGGAAAGCAGAATTGTTTTGTAACCTTTAGTCTGCTGGCATTATAGTTTTGTGCTTCATTGAGGCATTATTGGGTTTAGACTGATTGGCAGGAACGGTGATCTTCTTATACGTTTCATATTTGGTTTCTTGGAGAGAGTTAGTAGGTTGTGCAGTAGAAACCTAACCATTTGCTTAGTTTGTCAAAAAGGAATTAATTGGAAGAGATCAGAATTGATATTAGAATCATACAATATTCATGGAAATAATCCTCATACTGGGTTGATTCTTGTACCCTAAAGGCATTTCACTCTATGGCATACTTCCAACTCTCATTATGATGTGTACTTACTACTTACAATTATCATTCCTAGCCGAGTTCAAACACTAATTCTGAAAGCACAACGGTCTCCTCTGACAGTGAGATGGCCACACCCAAAATTCAGTATATTTTCTTAATCGATAACCACAGAACCTGGCCGTGAATGATAATTGTTAGTAGCACCCGCCTGTAGGGTTGGAAGTCCATTAAAGTGAGAAACCTTTGGGGCAGAAGAATTGTTCAATGTGGAGCTTTCTTCCATGGTTGTTTTGTATGCATGAATTTTGTTTCCTGGCTAGAACTTAATGTGGTTGTGTATTATTGTGTGTCCAGTTATGTAATCTCTTGATGTTGAACTGATTTGTGAACTCCAGATAACTTGACTGCTAATTAATATTAGTATTACTGTACTCTTCTCCTTTGACTCCAAGATCTCATGAATTTCATGTTGTGTTTGCTCAAAGCTGCGGCTCCCAACTCAGTCATTACTGGTTTTATTCCACTGTATAGTGTACATTTCATTATGGAAAAATAAAGTGTTTTAAAGTAAACATTCCTCATGTTCCCTAAATTATTCTTTAGCCTTCCTGCAGCAAGAAAAAAAAATCAATATTTTGATGCAACAACAAGAAAGGAGACTTCAAATGCAGCCAGAGCCTAAGGTGTCCTAATGATACTTGAAGGATTTGTATTAAAATGTTACTTGATAAACCCAACCTTTTTAAAGTCAATAATTGTTTAGTACAAAACTTTGACTTCACAGCCATCAAGGAATGAATCCTCTATTACTCTCAATCAATATAAAAATATATAACAATCAGCAAAAATATACTTCATTAACAGTAGTAGTGTGTAACTAACTTTACATTTTATGCAAGAGTTCTCGTTCAAACTGTTCTGCGGTGAATGTTCCGTCAATCACCTCACAGTTACGGTTGAACACGGAGTAAGCACTCACTTCTCCCTTCTTCTTGGGCTCATTTCTCAAGTTATACCTGAAAAATAAATAAATATACATTGAACCTGTTGGCAAAAATAGATTCTATCTAATTGATTTCATCAATTCACCCTGAAAATGAGTAGCATGGTTAAGGTAAGAACAAGTCAGTTACTATGACATTTACTTACACCAATTAAGGAGTGTAATATACGGTAAGATTAATTGTACCTTCTAAACATACCACTGGCACAGTCTGGGCTCACCACCAGTGCCACAACAACCACCAAACTACACGCCCAAAGAATTATAGTTACATAGAAAATCAAACCGTAAACTAAATGGTCTGTCCTTGACGAGTAAATGGTATCTTATGCAAACATGATCACAATATGATAAAGTGAGAAGCAACAGTGAGCAGTATGTTGGGTTATACAATACAGCCTCTATAGGAAACCTTGTAGGAGATGGTAGTTGAGCTTCAGTTTAAAGGAAGTTATTGTCGTACACCAACACCATGGAAGGTGGAAGTTTATTCCACTAACAACATCGGTAAAGAAGAATTTTACTTTGTTACTCCTCGTTTGTAATAAGTCAATTCAAAAGTTTATTGCTTCAAAACTTGTATATCCCTAAAGTATTTTAAACACTAAAGTTTCTTGGGTTAAAAATTAAATAATCCCCCTGAACTAGGCATCCATAGACCATATAGTTCTGCTAGAGGTATCGAGAGAGTGCTGCCCCTCACCAAGAAGCTGCCGTGAGCCAGGATCGAACTCACAACCCTTAGTTCACCAGCTGAACACTGTACCAGAGAGCCACCCGGCCCTCAGGTTTCCTTGGAGGCGACGTTTCTCAAGAGAACATGTTAAGTTTTACCGGCCTCTCTCCATAAAATATATTACACAAGGACGAGATAATTTCTGTAGCCCTATGCTGGAAAGTGTAATTTTACTACAGTAGTTTATGAATAAATTGTTTTCAATTGATGACTTATCAGGAACGAGGAGTAATGAAGTAAAACTAAAATGTAGATAAATATAACTTGACCACTAAATTCTTTGCCAATGACGTCATTAGAGTGGAATAAGCTTCCACCTTCTGTGATACTGAGTATACCACATTAAACACAAGCTCTACCATATCCTTTACAATACAGTGTATTGTATTACAATCCTTTACAAGCAAACACTAATAAAAATAAACTAAATAGCCAAACACCCATATAGATAAACAAAAGTAAGTAAATAAGCAAATATAAAGCTAAGAAACATTTAAATAAACTACAATACAGGGCATACAAGGAGTGAGTATCGGGATGAGTGTCTTACCAGATGAAGGCGAAGGCACTGAAGATGAAGAACACGGCTCCAAACTCTAACAGGATGAACACTTTCTGCAGCAGGAGCCACATGAACACCTTGAGAGACAGCATCACCCAGTCCAGTGTGGTGTAGGTTATAGGTGGTGGTTCATCTTCTTGTGTGGTGGTGGTGGCGGTGTCGTCCTCTCTCACACTTACCTTCCTCCTGCGACTCTCAACCTGTGGAGAAAAAAATAAGTGTTAGAAGTAAGAATAATTGGAGAAAAGATTCTGACATAAGTGAGCTGGGAACCTAATGTATATATAAAAAAAAAAAGAAAAAAAGTTAGAACATAAGCAAATAATGAGGCTGCAAAAGGCAAGTTGACCTACACAAGGCAGCTCCTGTTACACTACTAGTCTATTATACATCTTTAAATTAGCATTGCCCTCCCATCCTATCGTTATTTAGCTTGATTCACTCTCATAACACTGCAATATAACTGGGAATACATTAAACAGAACCTGCCATATAATTTCTTCATCAATATTTACTACTTAAACATGGCTGCCAGTGTCCAGTGAATATCCAGTAATCTTATACTAGCTACCTTGATTTGCACGGTGGAAATGTATCATGAAGGAATAAAAACCTCACTAAACCTCACTGGAAGGGGTTCACCACCTCTTCAAACCTTTTATATTAGTCTAACATCACCATAACCTTCCCTTCCATGACCTAACTAAAGCTTGGGTCTGGTAAGTCTATCAATATAAACACAATACTTCCATTTATATTTACATGCATTAACAAAGTATAAGTAAAATAAACCAAGTGATACACATAAGTGGGTTATATAATAATAAATCAATATAGTTAGTCTTGGTTGCCTCTACATAACTGGTGAGCTGGCGACCACGTGGCAATTTACGTTGTATATAGGTTAGGTAAGTTAAGGGGGAGTATTATTACAGTTTGCTACAGTATATCTTCAGTAAAAGTGTTTTCTAGGCCTGTACAACCAACACTGAACTAATGACGGTGGCGACGGCAGTTGAAATTATTTTATTATACTGAATATAACAAAATAATAATGTTGTCTATTGCATGATCGGTCTAATTGTTGTTCCAATATTAGTAAAGTGTTTGAGCTATGAGGAACAGCCTACTATATCCCACTAAGAAAGTATCACATATTAGGGTAATGCATTAAAATTGTTCATCACTTACTTGTAGAACGAGTTAATCCTCTTTCCAAGTCTGGCTCTTTCCTTCAATAACTTCTTGGAATCACTTATAATTAAAATAGATTAAGTGTAAGTTATTAAATACTTACATTATGGACAGCTGCATGGGTAGAACCTTCCTCCTCCTCCTCCTCTTCTTCTTCAGCTTCATTCGTGTTCAATGTCACACCTTCATCAGCTTTCCTCCAAAATGTCAACACAACACTGAAATAACCCCATATCTTCTGTTTTAAGGCTGTGTATTCCTCCTCCTTCCTCTTCCTGTTGCGGTACTGTATTAACTGTTCCTGCATAGATAGTTTCTTTGCCTCCACCATCGTGCGTGAAGGAGGACTGGGTAATAATAATGGAGTTGTGATACACGCCCTCCTTCCCTTCACTCAAGTCCACGTCTGTTTTGGGGACAAGGTTTACACTTTTCAACGGGGCACCATTATTATTTTATCCAGATTTATTGATACAAGCAGCAGAGTAATGCTATATGGTTAAATTTTCAACTTCTGGTCCGTTATTCCTTATGGTTTATATATTAATAACACTATTAGTCTGGTTTTACACCTTGCTGTCGCATTTTGTTTACGTGTCAAATGCAGTTTTCAGATACGATACATAATCTTTTTCCCTCACTAACCCTAACTTGTATGTATTTGTTACCATCGTGATATTGGAGTTTTTAACACAATTTTGACATTTTAACCATTCTGGAACACTCTTGACCTTGCAACCACCTGCAGCTTTTCAGAGATTACCTCTGAGGTCAGACAAGAAACCAAACCAAGAACTTACATTATACAGCTTACCAGTATTATGTCACAATGACACAACCTTTACACTTGTCAGCAGAAGGCAGCTGACACTATACCAGATAAGGTCAGCACACACTGATGGTGGTGCATTACCCAATAATAATTAGTTAATGCAAAAAGGAGCAAGTGCCAGACATCAATTTATCTAACAATACCTTATCTTACTTATGCAACTTTCATCAAGGCAAAAAATCATCAGAATGGAAAGAGACACCAATATTTGATCATTTCAATACTGTATTAGGGAAGGTGGACAACACAAGGTAAACCAATTCACCTTTCAATACTATACCTTCCTTGCAGATACTAATGGTGTGAAGCAATGATCATCACTGCCAAGAATATTACCAGTGTACATGAACTGGAGGACGTGCTTGTTAAACTTCATCAACAACAAAGATAACATATACATATACCAACAACAGAGGAAACTTTACAACCATCACTCATTCACTTACTTTCTATTCCATTACTTAACCATCTCCTCACTACACACAAACCTCAACTGTTGTGGTCAAAACATACAACACTACAACACAAAGCTAAGGTATCACATAGTATCACACACGGAGGAAGATATTATGCATCTCCCAGAGTATGGAAAGTTTAGTTTTATTTCTCGTCACTGTAGGCAACCAGAGAAAGGCAAAGACAAAATACATGTCCATACATCAGTGACTCTATATAATAAGCTTGATATGATATGTCATCCTCGCTACAAATACCTTTAAGTAAACCTACATACATTCAAAATAAACAAAAGAATTCAAACCTTAAGAATTCCACTACACAATACGTACTTTGCACTTTGCTTTTTCTTATTGCAACATTTTAGTTATAATTTCCGCATTGTAGAAACACACAACCACACATTACTTACATCCACATCACAACTCTATTAATGTTTGGTTTAAGTTTAAGAGGAGTTATAGAATAATTCAACCAGCCTCAACTTTGCATTTATAAGTAAGCCACAATGTATTGTCCCCTAAAATAACACCACCTACTAAACATGATGTAATTGAAAGGTTACCAAGTGTCATGGTGTCGTGGTCCTAAGTTGCAGGTGAGGCAGTGATATACACCTCGTCCTCTGCCTCTACTTACTTATTCATTACACGACTGCATCAGAAAACTAAAAAAAATCTCAAGACACAGTTGATGAGCAAAGACTTGACACGTCTCACTCTATTGCAATAACTTAAAACAAAACAAAAGCTGACATTCAAGTAGGAGTTGAACACTGTCATCAAAAATCTTGAAGGGGGAAGGACAGAAAAAGAATCTAAACTTTGGTATCTGACATGACCTCTCATTACCTAGTGCACCACAACAACAACTCATGACCCTTGCATTGCATTGACCTATTTAGCTGTGGCAAAACCAATGCGGTTATTCCCAAGGTCAAACTCGGTATAGAAGCGTCCAATGAACACATCCCCGAGGATCCACAAAGGACCCATTGGAGGAGGAATGTCCAGCCCAAGGAACCCAGACAGGCAAGTCACCTGACCAAACTGACTCACCTGAAAAAAAGGTCAAAATGCAGGTCATAATAGAGAAAATACAATATCAGTTCATCACAAGCAAAGTAAAAACGTGTATATTTTCCATTTGTCATTCTGTTATCATAGAAATTTCACTCCATTGTCCTGCATTCAAGATGAGTCAAGTATTAGGTTAGGTTAGGTCACCCTCAGCCCTGTCCTTACCCTCAAGATGTAGTCCTTCCCCTCGAGTGTGAAGGGCGTCCCGTTGATGACAAAGGAAATGGTAGGCAAGTGTGGGATCATGGAACAGTCCACTGACCACTCGCCTCCAACAATAGGCTTGGCACCAATCTGAAACACAAAAATTTAACCCATTACCACTACTCAATACACTAATTTCCTTCCTTCAATACAATAATCTTCTTCCTTCAACCACCACCGAGAGAATTTTCATACAGGTAAAAGTTTGCATGTAATCTTCTCCTTTTCCAACCATATAAAGTAAAAACCCGACACAGGCATCTCCCAACAAACCTTCTTGTTGATGAGTCTAGCTTCCTCCGATGGGGCAGCAATGAGGGAGGTGCCAGTATCAGCAATAGCCTCACATCCTCCCTTGCAGAAAGGTACTGTCCTGCCATTCATCTGCATACTGAAGGAACAGAAAGGTTATAAACATTACCTCCACATCACACACACACAGTACCACCAAAATGATAATGATAATGGATCTAGAACCAGTTATATGAAGTGTAGTCTTAGTGATATCAAAACAAATACATTACAGGACATCATACATTACTTTAAGATTGGATAGTTTAAAAGGTGATCATTTATAATATCAAAAATGTTAGCTATATTTTTATTTTCATGTTTAAAAGGTACACTCACCTCTCCACCTTGAACTGCCAGTAAGCGTGACGGTCAACAGGTACGTAAGTAAAGTTTCCTGAGTAGTACTGTGGGTCTGAGCCTCCAAGGATCAGCTCACCGCCCTCACCCGCACTTGGGTCTCTGAAGGACAACACAGGAGTTACATCTTACTATTCAATGCTACGCTCCAGGCATTCAGTATTAAAAAGAAACAAGGAATAAATAGCCTAGAAAGGTTGGAAAGGTAATAAAATGTGTGATAATCTTCAATTACCATCTCCAGGCATTCAGTATTAAAAAGAAACAAGGAATTATTAAGCAAAGAAGTGATTAACCTTCATATATTGGAAAGGTAATAAAGTGCATTAAAAGCATCAATTATGAACACTTGCAAACATCACAGGTTAATTAAGAACACTTGTAAACTTAAAAGTGTTATCACCTGTTGAGGTAGAAGCTGAAGACAGGAGCCGGCACCAGGTTCTGTTTGACCATGTTGTAGAAGACGGGAGTGACGCCATCCACTGCAATCCTGTCATAACCCATGCCAAGGATGCCGTCAAACTTAGCAGCAACGAAGGCCAAGCCAGGCTCACTCAACGCCTCGGCAAAGGTCTGACTCTTCACTGCAACAGACCCAATCTAGAAAACAAAACTGGCCATAAATTAGTGTTTCCTGGTGGATATTAAATGTTTATAGAGCACTGAAATATCTGAATTAGGTCCACAGTGCAAGCCAGTGACAGGACAAACATGGTGGGGCACACTCACCGCCACAGTGTCAGTGGAGAGGTAGCCAGACAGGGATCCGGACCCGTACCGGATGGCAAAGTCTGTGCCATTCTTCTTGTAGGTTGCTGATTTCCTGGAGTCATACTTGTTGTGAAGGACTGCCAAGAAAGGAAAGATATAACATTACGGACTATTTCTACATTAAATTCCTAAAACAAATAATATTACAGACCATTCCCGCTTGCCGCCAGACCCTACACGACTAACTACACTAACAACACCATACTTCAATTATAACTTCACTCACGACAAGCAATGTTGGTGTAGTGGCACTGCTTGGACGGCACCCACAGGTTGGAGGAGCCAGTATCAAACACCACACGGAAGGACTGTGGTGGAGTGCCGATGGAGATGGGACCATAGTACTGAGCCTGTAAGGAAGACATGTTCAGTGGGAGTCTAGTCAGATACTCATTTATATGCAACACTTCCTTCCCTATAAATACTTAACACCAGTACAAAAGGAACCAGATAATGGTAAAGAATATAAAGAATGTAAGAATATAAAGAATCTGATACTTCTTTTATGCAACACTTCCTTTGCTATAAATGCACACCACACACAATGATAAAGAATACAGGACATATATCTACAGTAACTTTTGAGGTATATAAACATGAGTAACCTAAGTCAGATCCTATTCCTGGTTTTGTTGAAGGTTAAAAGGTCTGCTAAGAGTGAGTTGGCATAACTACCACGTTGGGGATTACAAAGCTTCACAAACTAGCCGGTATTATCCAACCACTCGCTTGAATAGGATTAATTTTACAAGTCATGTGTGCGTCGGACAAAACACTTTTTCCATCAATGACCTGAATATGGATTAGGCTTCTGCGCAGTTCTAAAACTTCCTTAGTATTGTATTGTGAAAGATCTATAGACGTACATACATACACTTACAAACACTAGTCTAGTATAGTAAGAAATTAAATATATATTACAACGAGGGAGAAAAAAAATCTTCAGTCATCTCTATACAATTACCAATGCTTTCATAAT
The DNA here is from genome assembly GCA_029783475.1 of Metacarcinus magister. NCBI lineage: Eukaryota > Metazoa > Arthropoda > Malacostraca > Decapoda > Cancridae > Metacarcinus > Metacarcinus magister. The sequence continues at coordinate 7,201,678 of JAPQNM010000024.1, forward strand.
TTGCAAAGAAGTAGTTTACGTACATTTAACACACACACACACACACACACACACACATTCAAAATAAAAACCAACGTACATCCATATAATTGGAGAGAGGTTCGGGCATGGGTCCCGTTGAGCCCCATCTCCTCCGCACTATCTCCACAGGTGTGTCTACTTCCTGGAGGCTACGGCGAGATGACTTCACCTTGTACAGCGGGATTCTGGAGGCAACACAACAACAACAGTAATGTAAAGATCATGAAGACTTGTAGAGGAATTCTTAAAGTACCGTGCATCTACCCTTGACTTGTAGGGAGGTGAGGCAAGGTGTAGGTTAGTATTATATGCTTATTACCAAATGTATAAATGTGTGCACCCCATACATACATATAATACTAATATACACATTGCCTCACCTCCCTACAGACTAATTACGGAGTTGTTCTTTTTTTTTATTTGATATGGAATCTGCCTTTGAAAATACTATTGGTTGCTGCTGATGATAATTTTCGTTTATTTTCATATTCATCAGTATTTTTTTTTTCCAAGATTGCTAAATTGATAAATAATAAGTATGATTAACCTTCCACACACTTAAGACGGGCAGGTTAATTAAGCAAATCCATCAAACTTTAAAATTGACACAAAAAATACAAATAAATAGTTTCTTGGACTTTAAGATTACATAGAGAATAATATAAGCACGAGATGAGCAAGCAGGTGGTTGTGTTATAACAAAGATGTCATTGATAGTGATGTCACATCCTGCGTATCATTGTGTTGAGTCAAGGTTCAAGGGAGGGAGTTATGATGTCATGACCACCATTTTACCTTACTCTTCTTAAAATAGACTAAATTAATAACCTTACTAGGGGCTCTGCCAACGCCTTTGTGTGTACATGTGAGAAAGGCGTTGTATTTATTTCTATCCACACACAGATAATTTAACCCTCACCTAACCTAGCCTTCAATAACACTCACTAACTAACTATTACTAATCACCCACTAATAACAATCCCATTAGTAACGAGGCGAGCTAATCACCTCATTACACCCTTGTTGCTAGGTGACAAGCTACACCAGGCAACACACACACACACACACACACCACACACACACACCTGTCCTACACTTAGAGGTGACTTAATTACAATATATAGCTACATTGATGAACAACCTGGAGGAAACAGATAGAAAGGAGAGGCTAGAAACTTGAGTGGACATGAAAAAATGCAAATAGGATAATACTTGAACGATACAAAAAAAATCCAGTTTCCCCAAAGCAGTATAGATACATGGAATGAACTGAAGGAAAAGATGATAATGGCAAAGAATATACATGAACTGAAGGATAAACTAGATAAACATAGATAAATAGATAGACATAACCATAGAAGTGTAACAACCTCAAACCACGTATTAATATTAAAACTAGGTAATTACAACTAGATAAACACACTAGATAATTACAGATAAATAAACCTAAAATAAACACACAAGACACATACCCATAAAAGTATAACAATCTGAAAACCACGTATACTAATAATAATAAAAATAAATTAAATAAACCCGGTAATTACAGGTAAACAAACTCAGCTGTCCTTACCTGTTTAACTCCGCCGCCACCACCGCCAGTAACACCATAATTATAAGTCCCTTCATGTTAGTAGCAGTGCCTTGAGTCCTCTGTGGTGTGACTGTGACTGTGACTACCACTTGCCGGGTCTTCCTGAGTCACTGTCCGCTGGTGGTCATGTGACTCGCCCTGGACTGAGCGTATTCTGCCACCCTATGACCCTTCTGTAGCCCCGTACTGAGCATTGTGTTTACTCTTTATGTGTGTTTTATTTTGTTTTTTAGTTTGTTTTGTGTGGTTTATTTTATTATTTGGATTATATTTAAACTTTTTTTATGTATGGCTGTGTGTGTTTTGTGGCCTTGTTTCTCTGTAATGAATGTTTTGTTTGGTCATCTCGTATTCTCGTTTAATATTGTCTTGTTATGGTTTATGTATTTATCTCCCCTATCTCCTTTTAGACTCTTTATGTATTTAATGGATCTATATTTTTCTTTTGTATATCTGCCAGGAGTATAATTAATGTATGAGTTGATAATATATAACAGTATACCCTCGACCCTCGTTGAATACGAAATCATCTCAAAGCCATAATACGAGGGAAGCGCGCTGCCAGACGTATGACACGCCACCCACCTCACCAAAGTATATAATTATATATATATATATATATATATATATATATATATATATATATATATATATATATATATATGTGTGTGTGTGTGTGTGTGTGTGTGTGTAACAATTCATCATTACTATTTCCACACGCTAGTTAAAATCGTGAGTGCTAGCTCTACCCATTCAGTGCTTGGGGCACACCGTATTTGCCAGCGCTGTCTGCAAGGCACAACCATTATTGCTCATAATTATAAACTATGATCGCTTGCAAAAGGTAGAGCTAGCACTCACGATTTTGACTAGCGTGGGAAATAGTAATGGTGAATTGTTACACACACACACACACACACATATATATATATATATATATATATATATATATATATATATATATATATATATATATAATTATATACTTTGGTGAGTTGGGTGGCGTGTCATACGTCTGGCAGCGCGCTTCCCTCGCAGGGACCCTAGGGTCTGCTGCTGTTTGTGTTCCCTCGTATCATGGCTTTGAGATGATTTTTTATTCAACTTCAATGCTGTATAACTTATGTAACTTAAAACTAAACGATGTGTTGATGTTACTGTTCAAACTGTTCAAATTTACCATCCTAAGCATATTATTCAATGTATAGATTGAAAAATCATAAATTATTAGACCACAGGCGATACGAGAAACTTTTTGCATTATCACTTACTCATCTACTTTATATAGTCTCGATCTCTAACCTAACCTAAATTGTACGTAATTTCTCAGCCACATCCACTCTAGACACTAAGAAGGAAAAGTCTGCGTTTAACTCATTTTAGGTTGAAATTGACCTTTAGACAAGTAAACAAGTACATGGTTTGTTTGCTTGCTTCTTTAGATATGTCAGCTTGTTATCTTGGCTTCATTCATGACGTAATTACTGTTAAAAGTGTGTAGGAGTAAAGACAACCAGCTACTGAAATTATGAGTTTCTGTTGCTAAGGAAACAATCTGCATCGCCCAAGAGAGGCTGGGAGGATAATGTTAAATCCTATATGTCTTTACGTCTTAATTCTAGTAATATTATGACTGCCTACAACACTATATATGGATGTAACAGTAATATAAAAAGGGTCAATAGTCATAAAGCAGCATAGTTTTAATAACAAAATCTTTCTATACAAAAAGACAAAATAGCTTATGAACACTTAACTTTGTAAGTAAGTAAGTATTCTGTAACAATGTCATTAAATAATCTCCCCAGAAATAGTTAGTTATAGACCCTATCATTTAGCCTCAGAGCCACCCACCACTGTACTATAACACGTGATAATTGAAATATTTACAAGATTCCACAATATAAATAACAATACCTCTATATTTATCTCACTGGTTGTGTAATGGCAGTCATGTATTTATTCTGGTTGAACATTAACAACACCACCATTTGTAAAAACGTGAAAAATACCCCTCAATTAAAAAAGGATGTCACTACTGATATAATTATGCATTGATAAAAACCATCCTTGTACTACTTGCAAAGCATCTTATTAAAACAAGTCACCTAGAGAGGGATGAATTAAGACAAGATCACTCAAGCATTCACTCCAGAGGCACTAAACACCCAGGCATACACGCGATAAGCACCATTAACAGGATACCAATACCAGCGAACCTCGTATGGACTCTCACTCTCCTCTCCCTCACTCTCGTCCTGGCTAACATGTACATTCTTAAGCTCGCTTGGTGATGCAGGATTATCACTCTCAGCGTAAAATATCCACCTTAGTGTTAATATATAAGAAATCTGTGAGAGTATAGTATTTGTTTGAGCATCAAGTTCAGAGGGCGTTTGTTCCTCTGGTTTTGTGAGGTCAGACTTGTGTGCTGAGGGAGTAGTTTCGCCTCTAGACCCAGCCTCCCACCATGCTGAAATGTAAGGTACACTCACACCTGTAAACCAAGACCTGCTGACACCTTCCTCACTGTTAATATTGTGTACACTGTTTGCACTGTCTCCTAACTCATTGGAAAAGTAACCAGCTTCACTGTTCATACTGTCTGCATCTTTTCTTGTTTCTCCCTCACGCCATTCCCCCCCTGATGCTGTGTCTGGGGGAGGGGGGTCGCTGGGGGGCTGACTGTCCTTATCTGGTTTCTTCTTCTTTTTCATTTTTTTACTCGTCTTTGAGTTTGTTGTGTTGACCGGGTTATCTGCATCTGGCGGCTGGTCATCTGTTGGCTGTGATCTGTTTGTCGTGTCACCTTCTTTGTTGGGTTTAGGTTGAGGTTCAGAGTGTTTTAGCAATGTTTTCCCAGTCCTCATGTCCTTGTCAGCCTGTAACACGTACCGCATGGTGTCAAAGAGGACCTCCAGCTGTGTGAGTGTGTCGTCATCAACGTTCATGTGGTGGTAGTGGTCACGGTTGGGGAGCTGTTCCATTTGTTTCAGTGATTCTTCCTTCCTTAGTGATGCTTTCTCCTGGAATGACCTCAGTTTGTGCCGCAGTTTCCATAGCTTTTGTAAGATGGCATTTTGTTTTCCGTTATCTTTCAGTAACTTGTCATTGAGTTCTTCTATTTTTCTGACGAGGAGGGATTTCTTTTCAAGGTCAGGAGCCACCACCTCCATGGCTTCTAGTAAATCTACTGATACATTCTTGCCACCAATATTGACATGAATGGCCTTATCTGATACAATGTCCTTTGGTGCTTCTACAGGTGATGATATACTAGTTTTATCATCAATGGCAGAGGAATCTTCAATGTGTGATTCTTTGGGTATTTCCGTGACGTTCAATTGTTCCTGTGTGTTGATAATTTCATGATGCCTTTCCGCCTCAGTGCTTGAACCTTCCACCACAACAGATGTAACAGGTAACGAGATAACAGCTAATTCTTTATCTGGACTTCCAACAGGTAAATCTTCCTCACTCAAACCCTTAATACTGTCATCCTCAACTGGTACTGTATCACTTCCTTGAGGTATAACTTCTAATTCTTCCCTGGTTGTCACGTCAAGTTGAAGTTGTTCCTCCAGGCCTTTCCTCCATCCTTGAGGGTAGCGCAGCAGTGCCGGCAGACTCACATACACATCCTCACCCTGCTCATGGGAGGACTGAAGTTGCAAGGCGGCCGTGTGCAGCTTCTTAAGGTAGTTTGGAAACCCTGTAATATAAATCATCCATTAATGGTTCAAAAGTTATTGCATTATGAATATTCAGGTTTGTAAATGTATTTTCGTCGTTTTATATTTCTGGTAATTGGTATATTCTTCTACTAAAGGCAACAATACAGTAAAGTTTTCATAATGCAATATATAAAGTATGGAACACACTATACATACTGTCCAAGATACTGTAACAAGACTGTGTGGAGTGAAAACTTACCTGTGACTGCAATGAAGTTTGTAATGCTTTGAGGCAAACTTGTTCCAGGGTTGTCAAAGTAAGTGAGAGTGTACTCTATACCCGGCTGTAACATTAAAGAAAAATACCATTAACACACATTACCCAATCATAACATAGATTTTTTTTTCTACATTACAAACTGTTGGCGCTAATAGGCTTTATGGAGGCTAAGATGGACTGCCTTTTGCCTGTTACTTGGCGTAGGTTTATATCACAAACAGTAACAGACCAGGTTCTCTAATCCATATAAACTAACTACCATACAAAACCATAGCCTCCCGCACCTGATCCACGTCTCCCAGCGCCCGGATCACCATGGTTGACCAGTACTCGTTGACGCGGTGAACTCCCTTCTCCTCCGGCAACACATCAGGACTCACCGCCTCACTCATGATCACTACTTCCCTCCTCTCGCTGTTCACTATGAAGCGCCTCTTGAATAGATAGTCCCGATTGGCAAAGAAGTGCTGTGGGGATAAGGATGTAATGGTAGAAGAATGACAAAGAAGTGGAAGATGGAAATATTAGTTTAAGTTCAAATGGATATTGCAAGGGATGGAAACTAGTCTTATTTTATATCTAGTGCTCTAAATATTTTCTATACATCCAAAGAAACTGATAAAATTTCACTGTATTCTGAACTTTTTTTATTACATTTATCCACAAACATAAATTTCTCCTTTCATAAATCCCATCTTTAAACCTAACTCTTCTTCATCTGAGGTTTCATTTCAACACACTACACAAACATTAACAAAAACAAAACATTAATTTCTAGACTGCATCAAGTACACACACCCCTCCTTCTCCTTCTCCTCTTAACAACATGTAACAGGTACTAACAGGGAACTTGACCAGCCAGTACACCAGGTCTGAGTTGGAGTGTTGGTGGGTGTTGAGGACCTTGAGTTGGAGTGCCGTGTCATCCCACTCGGTCCTGTAGCTGCTGTTGATTTGAGTCTCCATGAAGGAAGTCAAACTCACATCATCGTAACTCCCGTACACTGCCAAGGAATAATGATAATGATGATGATGATGGTGTGTTTGGGGGTAGAAAGTGTGTTTTTTGGTATGTTTGGGTGTGTGTTTTGGGGTAGAAAGTGGGTGTTTGAGTGTGTTTAGGTGTGTGTGTGTGTGTGTGTGTGTGTTGTGTGTGTTATTTATGTTATTTTTCAGGTTTCTGTAACAATTGTAGATTTTTAATTTTGTCGCCCCAAATTTTTCCGTGTAAATTTGGTCGAATGTGTTTTTGCCATTTTACTCAGAAAATATTTGTTGTACAGCAATGATGTATAGAAGTTAATATATTACGTTTGATGTTGTCTATCTAATGGTGAAATCAGATTTTAAAATATACCTTATAGTTTAGTAGGAAATTTAAGTTTTGTTGACATTTTGTCAAAAAAACTAATATATTATTTTCTCAGTTACTAATATACCAATTTCATTCTACTATAGCTCAAAAGAACGGGCGTCTCCTGCTCTTTATCTACTATTCCTAAGTCTTTTACGTAAACCTCATAGTTTTTGAATTGTTTAACAAAACGTGATTTGTTAAAAAAATCTAAGGGTGTTGCCTTGGAAATTTCATGAAAATTTTGACATCTCAGAATCTCATGAAAATTTATATATATAGGTTTTCAAGGATGAAGAACACGAATATAGACTCAATTTTACCATTACTATAATATTAAACACTATATAAACATTGTATTTTAATTAATGTTTATAGATACTAATCTCTCTCTCTCTCTCACTGACTTCCATCTTATCAACTCGCTAGGACACAATTCGCTGCCTTACCCTTATAGGCAAAGAGGTGGTTGTGTTTGGCGTGTCTCTGCCGCCACACAACATGGTGCTCCCTCTCTATGAAGGGTCGCCAAGACTCATACTCCCTCGTGTCATCTGTGTACCCAAGGCTGCCTCCACACATGCAGTAGTCAACATTCACCATCTGTAAAGGAGTAAGTTGGAGGAGTAGGAAAGATTTTAATAATGTATAATAAAGAATAAAACTAAAAAACTGAAAAGAATAAAACTGAAAAAAAATGTTCCATGTGAGTGAGTTTAAACTTTCTCCCGAGGTGATGAAAACCTTGTGTTACCTTCTGGTCAATGACTTGTCTCTTCCCACATGTGTGACACTCAATGGTGGCCCGGCAAAGGTCAGTCACTCTCTCAAGGTCCTTCGCTGATCTGTGTAAGAAGATGAACTAATGAGGATGCTTTTCTCTCTCTCTCTCTTCTCTTACTAATCACCTTTCTCATTAGTTAATCTCCACACCAAATGTAAAGTAACAAGACTGAATCCTTACTCTCTCAGGCATTCATCAGATATCTTCTCGTGTTCCCAGTTGAAGTTAGAGAAACACACTGCAGAGAGAAGGAGGTGTCGCCCCTTGGAAGCCAGTGCCCGACGAAGGCTGGCCAGCATGTTAAGAGCAGCCTGAGGGAAAGGAAGTGGTCTGAGTATTCGTTCGTCTTTCAAACCATGACTAGTTTACGTATAAATATAACTTCCGACTCCTTAATAAATATAGAGCATGAGAAATGGTAGATATTATGGATTATGGTCACCAGTCAGTTGTGAAAGGTATATATTTATTATGATATGTATAGGGACTAAATGCTTAACCTAACAAAACAAAAGATAAATAGTAATATTCCTCATGATAGATATCCAATGTACGAATAGATTTTTGTCGACTTTACTAGGATAATTTCTGACTAACTGCCACAAAAAATTAACCTAACCTAACCTAACCTAACCCAATATCCTCACACCTCACCTCCTCGCCCCAGAGTCTTGAGTAGGTTGAGTACAGCTGCATGGCGCGACGCAGCTTCTGGGACGCGTGTACTTCAGACTGCCGAGCAACTGTACGCAGGAGGTAGCGGGTCACCTCCCTCACCTGCTCCATCACCTCCCCGCTTCCCTTCCTCCCCAGCAGCAGCACAAGCAAACTCCATCGCCTCAAACCACTCATACCTTGAAGGGGAAACAACTTGAATTATTATTATTATTTTTTTTTTTTATCTTACCTTACCTTACTTTACCACTAACACACTTGATTATGTCTCAACCCAATCATATCTTGGGAGAAACAACTTTAATTATTACTAACACACTTATTATGTACTGTACTGAGCATGTGTGAAGGTTTTAGTGAACGGTCGTCTAAACTAAACTGACCCGGGGTAGCGTAGCCCACCGGACTCCCCCAACCTAACCTAACAAGATCCCTACAACCTAACCTAACCGGATCCCTCCAACAACACAACCCTAGCCTAAAATAAACTAAACTAACCCCCCAACCTAACCTAACCTAACCTAAGGCATCAACCGTTCACTAAAACCTTGACACATGTTCAGTAGAGTAAGTCAAGTATCCTGTGTACAACAACTAACATTATTATCATCGGTTTGGAGGCGCTGTTGTAAAGATTAACCTTTTATCCATTTAACTTTACTACTATACTATAATATACACACACCTAACCTTAATATTTAATCTATAACTTATTACACTCAATAAATCACTAAATAACACATGAATTTTATAGTATATGTATTACGAAAAATTATCTGATAACTTCTGCAATATTCAGTTATTCTTAGGTTAGGTTACGTTAGGTTTGGTAAAAATCACATGGAATTTTATAATATATTACGAAAAATGATCTGATTACTTCTACAGTACTCAGTTATTAGTTATGGTTAGATAAAATCACTCAAAAACACATGAATTTAATAACATATTACGAAAACTTATCATCACTTACTTTTCCTCTGAGTTGGAAGTGAAGGGAAGGCAGTCCAAGGTGTATTTATCTTATGTTTGAAGCCTATAGTCCTTAAACCAGCTTGATAACGCCCATGACCTCTCAACCCACTCAAACACACCCTAAACTGACCCCGGAACACGTGACCTTGACCTAACAACATGGTAAAATAGACTTAAATATGACCCAACGAGTATAGTCTTTCTCTGTCACCGGCTGCTTTGCTTCTTCTCATTTTAAGTCTTATGTACAGTTTCATGGGGTGTTTGTGTGTTAATTTACGTGTTAGCATGTGTGTTAATGGTTAGTTAATGCCTTAGGACGTGTCAGTGGGTATATATGTGGGTATTAATGGAAATGTATAACTATTTGTCCTTCACTGGAGTCTGTTTTTCTTACTCTGGTTCTTCTTCTTCTTGTGACTTGCTCTGCTCTTTCTCCTCTGCTTATCTTCATTCCTTCTTCAGTTTACTCATTGTATTCTTTATTTATGTTGTTTATACACTTCTATTCTGTCTTTATTATAGTTTATTTGTTCATGTCTAGTTCTCTCTTGTCTGTTTCAACTCAATTGTTTTTTTTTCTTTTTTTCTTCTTAATTATTTCTTGTGATCTATTTTGTTTGTGTTCTTGGTGTTAACTTTTGTCTTATCTTCACTTATTCTTATCTTGTGGTATTTTATATTATTATTATTATTCTTAGTAAATCATTTGATCTTACTACAACTATCTTATACAACTTAAAATAGTTTACAATACTCTTATGTGACTCTCTCTCTCTCTCTCTCTCTCTCTCTCTCTCTCTCTCTCTCTCTCTCTCTCTCTCTCTCTCTCTCTCTCTCTCAAGCACAACCAGACTATTTATAAAGGTAAAGAGTCATGCAGGTGAGGCTTAGCAACACAGTTCAATGACTCGATAAAGTTGTTTTGAGGTGAAAGGGTTCAGGAGGAAGCAAGTAATGTGTGTGTGTGTGTGTGTGTTTGTGTGTGTGTGCGTGTGTGTACATAATCTAACCATAACCTAATGAATGCCGTATCCTCATAGTGCTCGGTTATAGATACGGCACATATCTATAATCTTAGATTCAGGACAGACCTAGGTAGATATTGGTTCACTAACAGAGTGGTGAACGATTGGAATAGGCTGGGTAGACACGTAGTAAGTGGTGAGTCAATAGATAGCTTTAAAAGACGGTTGGATCAGAGTATGGATAGGGATGACAGGTGGGATGGTGAAATATTGGATTATTCCAAGGGTGGGGGACAAGGAACTGCCTCGTGTAGGTCATCAACTGGCCTCTTGCAGTCTCCTCATTTCTTATGTTCTTATGTGTGTGTGTGTGTGTGTGTGTGTTTACTGGTCATAATATTAGTGATTTGTTGTAATGAATGAATGAACTCACGTTGAATAAGAGTTTTAAAATGTTTCTTAATAATGATTACAGTAGCTACAATTATTATGTCACACACACCATGCACACACCCTTCAAGTGACAGACAGTAGTAATAGATAGTACAGAAGGAAGTACAAACACTATTATATTACATGCTTTACAACTATATAGGATAGACTAAAGAAAGACGAATAAATAAATAAAATAAAAAATAAGAATAAAGTACTTCTAACTAACTAAATAAATAAATGCAATACAATACTTATAACAGAATACTAGGTCCAATAACCCCATTTCTATTCACATATAATAGTTCATAATACAATAATTACCGTAATTAATTATTCTTTTGGTTAACATCTCCAATTATCATTAGGATGTGTTCTGTAGAGGCGTTAGAACCAAGGATAATATATATAATCCATTGGCTAGAACGGTGACATGCACTGCAAACAATTTTTGTCCTTGGCGCAGCATTTAAGTACACCATGGCAGTCAAAGTCACTCTGGCAACTTGAGCGGCAGAAAGGATTACTTAAGAAGAACCTCTGGCTAGGCTCGGCTCCTGCCTTGGTGCTAGTCTGACGGGCGACGCGTTGAGCTGCATCATCAGCTGACCGTATAACACGTCCTGACAACCTGGAGCGACGGTTCTGACGAATTTCCTGACGGTCATTGCGGTCTTCTTCATGATGTGGGGAGCGGCGCGCCCTACCACTCTTCTCACGACGCTCCTTCCGATCCAGACCGCGTTCTTTGCCGTCCTGCTGCTGCGCCTGGCGGGTGTGTGTGCCGGGGTCTGCCTGGGAGGAGGCAGCGCCGGAGCGGAAGCCTAAGAACCCTCCCGTGGGGCAGAATCCAGGCTTGACGGCAGGCTGTACCACCACGGGGGGGACTGCGGGACAAACGGGAAGGTTAGTGTGTGTGTGTGTGTGTGTGTGTGTGTTAATATGTTTCCATTACGTAGCACTGCTTGTTATTAATCGGATAAGTATGAGGTGGCGTATGACCGTCAACTTACCTCCCTCTGGTGTACGGCAGGCGGAGGAACAGCCAATGGGACAACACTTCTTCAGGTCAGGGCAGTGCAGGTCACTCTTGCACTCCTGCACACAAGGGGAGCCGCCCCCGAACCTGTGGAAGCCGGTGTGAAGGCCCCCTGACACCGGACACACACCTGCCTTAAACCCGTGAGAACCAAACTGACCTCCTTGCCCTGGAAACTGTCCTGGTAATTGTCCTGGAAACTGGCCTGGAAACTGTCCTGGTATTTGTCCTGGAAACTGTCCTGGTATTTGTCCTGGAAACTGGCCTGGTATTTGTCCTGGAAATTGTCCTGGTATTTGTCCTGGAAACTGGCCTGGTATTTGTCCTGGAAACTGTCCTGGAAACTGTCCTGGTATAAATCCTGTTTGTTGTCCTGGGTGTTGTCCTGGAAACTGTCCTGGAAACTGTCCCGGAAACTGTCCTGGTACTTTTCCTTGTCCTGGAAACTGTCCTGGGAAGGTTTGTATATGACAGCAGCGGCCTTGTGTAGTGCAGCATTGTTGGCTGTTGGTGGCGCAGCTGTCACAAGGGCTATGGAAGAGCCCTAGAGGGTCCAACACACCAAGGGCTCCATTGG
>JAPQNM010000024.1:7219050-7224050 GCA_029783475.1 Metacarcinus magister
GTTGGGCGAGAGAGGAAACGCTTCTTATGAGTTACTCTTTACACTGTGCTTCCTTTACTCAAGTATTTAGTAGTAGAAGTAGATATATAGTTATAGTGATAATAGTATGACTTCTTATTTATTTATTTGTGTGTGGTAATCTGTTAAATGTAAAGTATTATATCAAATATTTGTTGATGTGAATTATGTATTATGTATATATATATATTTTCTTCTTGTGATGTAAGAGATGTAAATAGATATTACTACTAGTATAATTAACTTTCAGCTGACGTCCATTCATTGTAATAGTAATAGTAGAAGTAGTAATAGTTGTTATAGTAGTTAGTAAGTAATAGTAGAAGTAGTAGTATAATGAACTTTTTAGCTGACATCCATTCATAGCAGTAGTAATAGAATAAGTAGTAGTGTACTTATTAATTTTTTTTAACATTTAGCTGTCATTCTTTCATAGTAGTAGTTGTAGTAATAGTAGTAATACAATTAACTTGAACACTTAAGTCATTCATTCATAGTAGTAGTAGTAATATAACTTTTAACACTTAAATAATTCATTCATACACTCAAATCCACGTAAAATAAACGGGAGGGCCTGCACGCAGCTATTTTCCCGCACACTCTGAGCATGCACGAGCAGTTTCGCCTCGTGATTGGCACACACACACACACACACCACACACACACACACATGGATACACGCATACACGCATAAGGCGATATGTCATAGAAAGTCGAGCATATAAACACACGAGGCGAGACTGCTCGGGCATGCTCAGAGTGTGCGGGGAAATAGCTGCGTGCAGGCCCTCCCAAAATAAACATTTATATCCATACAACCCTTTCCATCCTCCTCTTATGTTCTATTTACACTTCCCTCACTACAAAACATATTCATTATAACCCAAACAGCCTTATTTACCTACCTTCACCTGCTTCACTTCATTACCAATATAGTTAAGCTTCTTTATAATGTTTTCTAAAGCTTGAATTCAAATTAGGATCACTTTGTTTACATTTTGCGGTTACTAAAAAATAATTAGGCTTGTATTCACTTTTTGTATTGAGGTTTTTTTTTTGTTATAAGTTGGTATGTAATGAGATTTCGTTACATTATTTTCTGGGGTTATAAATTTGTTTTTATCTATTAATATTTAGTTTTTATTTATTCTATGTCCAAGGAAAAGTAGGCAGGGTCCATCTTTTTCCATTTTTTGTATTCTCTCTCTATATATATAACATTAAGTATATTTATCTATATATTGTTACGTATGTCTGTGTGTATTAGGAGGAGAGGGATGTCTGTATGTCTGTGTGTTTTAGGAGGAGAGGGGTGTCTGTATGTCTGTGTGTCCTGGGGTGTGAGTTTCGGCCCAGGTTTTGGCGGGTTTTTGAGAGGGAACGCGGTTTTTTGGCGTCACCTCGGGCAGTGTAAGCATCGTGGTGTACCTTGATCTGGGAATTCTGTAAACTGTGAAAGACGTGACTGTTCTATTTCCTCGCCTGCTTCCCGTGCCCTGTCATATACAACTTGTGTTTTGGCGTCACCTCACACACAAACCCAAGGAGGACCGCGCCACTGTGCCACACTTCCTTCACACCGCCCTAACGAGTACAAGGACTGCAGCAGTGAGATGGGCGTGGGTGGGTGGGCGGGTAAGGTGGGGGTGTGAGTACTAGCGGAACAGTATACATTTTTTATCCCTTAGTTTACGAGTGAATAAAATAATACATAACATAATAACACATATAGAATAATAATATAATGCCATGGGATCTGTAAACATAAACACAGTCGGATTAAAATTGTTTATAAATTTGGACAAAGATTTTTTTTTACTACATACATAAATATATATAAATCTTTCTCTCTCTTTCTCTATTTAACACTTTAATATTTAATAGCAGAACGTCGTTATATAATTATAGCGGCACATTAACAACCTATTACTAAGAGAAAAACAAAATTGAAAAAGAATATGAATAATTTTGATGAAATAAATAATAATAAAAAAAATTAAAAGCGATGATGTGAGAAGAAGAAATTAAGTGAATGAATTAATGCATAAAATAAATGATGATAATTAAGAAGCTATTACTTTTTTTTTTTTTATAATAATTCACTGATGATAATTACAATGAGAGGAAAAAAGAGACAGAAAACGGGTGTCGGTGAAATACGATAATGTAATGAAAAGGAAAATGTCATTATATGTGAAAGTAAAATAATATAATAAATGCGAAGTGAAAAAAAATATTAATACAAAAAAAAATAAATGCTTAATAATTCCAGTGAAAAAAATATTGATGCAAAAATAAAAATAAATAAATAAATAAATAAAAAATAAAATGCTATGTAATTCCAGTGTTTAAAAAAATAATGTTTTAATGTCTATGTGAACAAGAATAATAAGTTTGTATCTATAACACATGAAGAAGTAGTGAGAGAGAGCAGATACGTAACGCAATCTTGAAATATATACAATACAAAAGATTATCATCATTATTTAACGATGTCTTACAATATTATATAACTGTTGGTGTTATATTTATCAAGTCAAAGATACGCATTATATAAAAACAAAAGAAAAACAAGGAGATACAAGCCTATAATGTGTTAGATCTGCCTTCAGTAATCCCAACCTACTATCTATAACTTTCAATTACATGTTCGATTTTCTTTTCTTTTTTTAAACATATACATTCTCTCTAAGTGTAAATTTGAACTTGTTTTTATATCCTGCCTAATGCTGTCGTTATCATCTTTCTGAACTCGTTATCATTATATTATTATCTTTAAGTACGTATGGGTTTGTTATCTTCCTTCCCGCGCTATGAACACTAAGGAAGAACAAACAGCAGCAGACACATTAGCCCTTATAAGACTGTCTGTTTGTCATGCTGAAAACACACCCACACAAACGCACACACACTGTTACCATCTCCTGTGTCTTATACTAGTAATACAATACTGAATACAATATACATAGCCTATATAACCATGCTAAATACAATCTTTCAGTATACATGTATATATAATAATAATAAAACTAATATTTGACAAGACTTTTCAATAATAACAAGCTATGTGTGATGTTACAAATAATAATAATAATAATAATAATAATAGGTGAGATGGTTCAGAAAAATGCAATATTCAGCTATATTTCCCCTTAATCTTGGCCTTGTATGAATGGACCAGAGGAAGGGAGGGTGGACAGCGTATCTAGGTTAATATAACACTTAGTAGGGTGACTCTGTAGGTTCCAGAGATAGCTTCAAGGCAACACGAGGCGGTGACGGACGGGGAGGAGGAGGAGGAAAGTAAAAGAAAGACAGATACGTGAGAATATAAGGAAAGGTGATTAGGTTAAGTTAAGGAGAGAATGTAATGAGAAAGATCATTTAAGAAGAGAAGAATAAAAAAAAAAATGGAGAAGATACGTGATTTATGAAACAAGAGAAGGAAGTCAAAATATTAGGAAGTGAAAGAAGGAAGGAAAAGGGAGAAATAAGAATGAAATGGGAGTAAAGTTGTGAAAAAGAGATGACAAAAGGGAAATTGTATGATAAAAGAGGCATAAAAAAAACTAATAAAAAGAGAGAAAGAGAAAAAAAAAAACAGATCTAGAGAGAGACAGATCGAGACACAAACACAAACACACAAACACAAACACACACAGATCACCAATAATCACCGTCTTGAAGTGCCTGGAAGAAGCTAAATACAATACAGGTGAAATAGATCCATAGAATACTAATACACAATACAATACAGCCTACGATGACCGGAAGGGCGTAACCGAAGGAGTTGATAAGGGCGAGTATACCACCTGAGAACGCCATCACCATGTTCAAAAAGGTGAAGAAGACCCAAGGCAGAAGCAGGAACCGTCTCTTCTGCAGGAGTGAAAAAAAAGTGTTGAAAATTTTGATGCAGTAACGAAAGTAATGTTATTTATCTATCTATCTATTTATTTATTTATTTATTTATCTATTTATTTAAACATTACAAGGAGGTGTTGGTTATAAGCTGTTTTTTTAATGTTTATATTCGTTGATTTGATTTTTTGGTTTTGTTTTGAACTCAATGATTTTATTTGTATTTCTAGTGATTAATTTTACTTCTCAGCTAATAGAAGGTATTATACTAACTAAGCTATAATTACTGGTTATATTTTGAAGTCTATTATATACTGTTTTGATATTATTTCATTCATTAACATTACTTATCAACAAACAGAAGGCATAATAATAACTTTAAAAACTTCAATAAATTAAGAAGTAGTATTTTTTGCATAATTTAATGACTCTACATATTGAAGCGAGTAAATATGATATGGTATAATTTAACCCATTCAGTGCTTGCAGCACACTGTATTTGTCAGCGCTGTCTGCAAGGCACAACCATTATCGCTCATAATTATAAACTATGATCGCTTGCAAAAGGTAGAGCTAGCACTCACGATTTTAATTAGCGTGGGAAATAGTAATGGTGAATTGTTACACACACACACACACACACACATATATATGTGTATATATATATATATATATATATATATATATATATATATATATATATATAATTATATATATAATTATATACTTTGGTGAGGTGAGTGGCGTGTCATACGTCTGGCAGCGCGCTTCCCTCGTATCATGGCTTTGAGATGATTTTGTATTCAACTTCAATGCTGTATAACTTATGTAACTTAAGACTAAACGATGTGTTGATGCTACTGTTCAAGTCGGATAAACCAGGAGAAATTTACCATCCTAAGCATATTATTCAATGTATATATAGATTGAAAACAATTCACCATTACTATTTCCACACGCTAGTCAAAATCGTGATTGCTATCTCTACCTTTTGCAAGCGATCATAGAAGGGTATTTGGCGCCTTTTTTGTCTGTTTACTTACTGTTCGAACTCCATGGATGAGGAGAAGCGAAGCGATGATGTAGATGCAGGCGACCAGCAGCAGGATGGCAAAGAAAAT
>JAPQNM010000024.1:7234050-7236550 GCA_029783475.1 Metacarcinus magister
CCTCCCCCCCTTTGCTCTCTCCTTACCCCCCCCCCATGAGAGAGGAATTGCAAATGGTTCTAAAAATGAATTAATATGATTTTTATATGTGTAGATTAACTCTCTCTCTCTCTCTCTCTCTCTCTCTCTCTCAACATCACAACAACATTAATAACAGTTAATTGCATCAGTAAACCCAATTATCTACCTGGCCCCCCAAAAAACTACTAATAAAAATAAATAAATAAACATTGTAACTATTTCTACGGCGCCGAGTAATTATGAGTCCCGAAATTAACCTCATATTTTTTTTTATTTAATATTATCATTCTTTCTGCGTCTATACTATATATATATACATTCTCACAAACTAATATAAACAGGACTTATAGACAGTTTATTTTGTCTAGTTATTCATATCCTTTATATTTTTATTTTAGTATTTTTTAGTAACTAGATTATTTATTATTATCTGTGGGAGGAAATTTTGATTATTATTATTATTATTATTACGTGTTTAAATATTCGACCCCAAACAGATGTATAGTTAAACGGAGATGCAAACAGGAAACAGGATCTGGTGAGGACAAACAGACGAACTCATAAAAGCCGTTACAAGACAGTCTCTCTCCCTTTCTCTCCCATAAACCAGAATTGTGTCATAAACGTTGAAATAAGAGGAACCATGACTTATGACCACACCTAACCTAACCTAACCAAACCTAACCTAACCTAACCTAACCTAACCAAACCTAACCTAACCTAACCTAACCAAACCTAACCTAACCTAACCAAACCAAACCAAACCTAACCATACTAAACTTAACCTAACCAAACCTAACCTAACCTAACCTAACCAAACCAAACCTAACCAAACCAAACCTAACCAAACCTAACCTAACCTAACCTAACCTAACCAAACCAAACCTAACCTAACCAAACCAAACCTAACCAAACCAAACCAAACCTAACCTAACCTAACCTAACCAAACCAAACCAAACCTAACCATACTAAACTTAACCTAACCAAACCTAACCAAACCTAACCAAACCAAACCTAACCTAACCAAACCTAACCTAACCAAACCAAACCTAACCTAACCTAACCTAACGTAACCTAACTAAACCAAACCTAACCTAACCATAAACCAAGATTGTGTCATAAACTATCAAATAAATATACGTAAAAATGTATGCAAAACAAGACAAACAGGTACACACTTACTAGCGAAGTCAAAAATAGATAAAAAGAAGAAAAAAAAACAAGAAAAATCATCAGCTGTTGAAATGTAAACAAACCAACAATGACGTCATAGGACACTAACCAATCAGAGAGACCCAAATATAGCACCGACCGCAGCGCCATCTACAACGGATGTGACGAAGAGGATTCAAAATATACAAAAAACGGGTCATTGAGGTTTTCTACGAAGGGACACTTACGTAATAATAATAATAATAATAATAATAATAATAATAATAATAATAATAATAATAATAATAATAATAGTAATAATGATAATAATAATAATGTTAAATGAGGTCAATGTCAATTACTAAGAAAGGAAATGATGTTAGGAAAGTATAGGACTGATGATGATGATGATGTGTGTGTGTGTGTGTGTGTGTGTGTGTGTGTGTGTGTGTAAAATATACTCACTCTTAACTTTTACTCTCAAGTCACTTTCCCCTCCGCCCCCTGCCAAGAAGAGGAGGAGGAGGAGGAAAAAATGGGAGGTAGGGAAAGTACAGAGTGAACCATGCCAAAAGAGAGAGAGAGAGAGAGAGAGAGAGAGAGAGAGAGAGAGAGAGAGAGAGAGAGGGCGTGGCCAGGTCCTGATAGCACTCACCACCACCACCACCATCACCACCACCACCACCACCACCATCACCACCACCACCACCACTACCCTAGCTTTTAATGTCCTTCTTTCAGAGCTCCACCGCCTCTCAACGCGTTATCTTAATAGAGAGAGAGAGAGAGAGAGAGAGAGAGAGAGAGAGAGAGAGAGAGAGAGAGAGAGAGAGAGAGAGAGAGAGAGAGAGAGAGAGAAAGGTGGGGCCAGTAATTTTCAAGGCCGAATCTTAATTGTATAAAAAGCTTTCCTCTCTTTCACTGACTGACTGACTGACTGACTGACTGACTGACTGACTAACTGACTGACTGACTGACTGACTGATACAATTACATACACACCCACACTCACAATACAAATCTCAGTGTACAATTACCCCTTTCCCTTCCCTTCCCTTCCCTTCCTCTTTCCTACACCACCACCACCACCACCACCACCATCACCACCATTCTGACTTTGTTTAAACTTGGGTAAATTTGTTTATTGTACCCTAAATTAGCACCTCTATTTGGCCCTCCCCTACCTCCCTCCCCCCCTCACCCCCTCTTCCCTCTCTCTCTCTCTCTCTTTTCTCCTAACCGTGTGAAGTCATAAAGAAGAAGAAGAAGAAGAAGAAGAAGAAGATACAGACATATAAGAAAATAAAATATAAAAGATAAAATAAT
>JAPQNM010000024.1:7241550-7269050 GCA_029783475.1 Metacarcinus magister
CAGCCAACCAGCCAGCCATCAGCCACCACCCTCCTTCCCTCTGTTCCTCCCGCCTTAATTCATGCCACACACCACCACCATACACCACTACCACTACGTATAACCTTTTAATACACCCCACCTATATTTAACCCACGTACTGTTGAAATAATTTGCTTTGCGTTTTAGTGTATTGTTTTATTACTGTTTTCTAATGCCACACACCACCACATACTACTACCACTATACCACCTTTATTTAACGCACACCACCTACATTTAACCCACGTGTATATTATGTTATTGAAATCTCATTGTTAGTTTAGATTGTATTATTGTATTCTGTATTATTATTATTGTTATTCTGATGCCACTCACCACCACCACTACTACTATCTTCATTTAAAACACGTGTTGGGGTGTGTTCTGTAATAAAATCATTGTTGCATTACAAGGATACATATGCATTTGTCTAGCTGCGTTGAGAGTGGATTCTGTATTGAAATCATTGTTACTTTACGCTGTATTAGTGTTCTGTATTGTAATTATTGTTATTGTATGTGTATGTTTCTAGCTGTATAAGTGTATTTTGTATTGATATTGTTAGTTTACGAGAATGAATTTATACTTGATTTACTGTATGGAAGTATGATATGACTATTAATTTATGTATGAGAGTATCTTCTGTATTGAAATTATTGTTAGTTTGCGAGGATAAATACGTGTTTATTATGTACGTATTTTGTATAGACCGTATTATACCATCATTATCTTTCTACTTTTTTGTGATATATCTTATTAACTTATTTTTATTCATATATATAGCCTTTTCTAACTTTCCAGGTAATGTATTTTCAATTAATTCAGACTAACAGCTAGGTGGTGGTGGTAATATTTCAAACAAGGAATCAATATGTACATTGTTTATTATAAAGAACTACGGTTAGCGTTGTTGTGGTTTTATTATATTTATTTAGTCTTCGTTTCTCTGGTAACAATAGCGACAATAATACATATGAAAAATAAAAAAGGAAATTACTCTTACATTTGGATAAAAAAAACAAAATAAATAAAGAATCGAGTATTTAAAAATGAATTATATATGAACACGTCGCCAAATTATTTTTAAACAGTACAAAATAGTATATTAATTTTACTTTTTCTGTTACCTTGCATTAGGGGAGGATGAGGAGAGGAGAGGAGAGGAGAGGAGAGGAGAGGAGAGGAGAGGAGAGGAGAGGAGAGGAGAGGAGAGGAGAGAAAAGGAGAGGAGAGGAGAGGGAAGGAAAAAAAGAAAAGAAAATTAAATTAAATGAA
The DNA here is from genome assembly GCA_029783475.1 of Metacarcinus magister. Taxonomy (NCBI): domain Eukaryota; kingdom Metazoa; phylum Arthropoda; class Malacostraca; order Decapoda; family Cancridae; genus Metacarcinus; species Metacarcinus magister. The sequence goes on from JAPQNM010000024.1 coordinate 7,242,846, forward strand.
AGGACAGGAAAGGAAAGGAAGAGGAGGAGGAAATGAAATGAAAGGAGAAAGAGGAAGAACGATATAAACATCAAAATATAATCAAGTAAATCTTTATATATAATCTATCCTCATAACACAACCATTACAACCTCACTTTTGGAAACACAAGCAATATACATACACACACACACAAACTTTAGCCCATCCCAAAGTACTATATATATAAAAAAAGAAGTTAAATAATAGTACTATATATATGAAAAAAAAGTTGAATAATAGGTTTTACTAATACTTACAGCAAGGAAATGATAAATCTTTTTGAGTGTGTGTGGAATGATTTTAGGACAGCTGTTTTCTCTCGGTTAATCTTATCAGTGACTTAGTATTAACTTTTATCTTTTTACTCTCAAGATAATCCCTAAGTTATTGTTGTTATTTTCCTTTTTAATTCACTAAAGTTATTATTATTCATTTATTCTTTTTATAATTCATAATGTATTGCCTCACTAAGTTATTATCATATTTCTTATTCTCTTTTTTTATAATTCAAGATGTATTGTCTCACTAAGTTATCACGTAATTTTGTTTTTATATAATCATTAAACTTTCTCCTATCTCGCCCCGTCTTGACCTAACCTGACCACCTTATCCTGCCCTGCCATCTGTCCCTCTTTGCTTATTACACAAAGGATTACATCAACATACCTTCAAGTACTTATTATAACAGGCTATTTGCTTCCCTTAATCTATCTTATAAGGATGAAGGAAAGGATAGTATAGAAGAAGGCTCCTCCCTACCCACCACCTCACCCAATGCACCTTTCTGGTTATCTTGCTTTTTCTCCTTATTCAAAAACATCACCATTTTACGTCTGAACCCTTAATTTAAACTTATATAAAAATCTAGTTACTTTACTTACATAACTATATTTTTTAGCTTTTTACATTATGGCAAATATATTTATGTCTTACAGAGTAGCTCTAATATAAAGTATAACAATGCAGTACCAAACTATTATGAAAATATGTTCACTCATAAACTATGTAGGTACTATAGATATTATATTATGGGAGGATATAACAACATAAGGAAAAAAAGAAATAAAAAAAACAAAACAGTATTTCTACATAAACGTTTCAAAACATTATATCAATACTGCATAATGAATGTTCTTTGGTAAATCTTGAAACCTTACCTCACACACACACACACATACATACCCTGTCTCACAAACACACACACATACACACACACACCCTGCCTCAGCCACACACACACATATCCTGCCTGCCTCACCCACACATACACATACACACACAATCTACGGGTCCTGATTCACCTTGACCCCCACACACACACACACACACACACACCATGACCGTGACTCAACAATAGGAAGCTGAAGTGTGATGTCATTCATGTCTGGTTCCATACTTTGACTTCAATTCTAATTCCCTGAAGAGATACAAATACGTAATGATGTCAACTTATGAAGAAGAAGAAGAGGAAGAAAAAAAAAAAAAAAAAAAAGTAATATAGTTTCATTGACATAAGTTTGAATTTTACCCTCACGTTAGAAATTTTTATTATTAAAGTTTTTCCCCTTAAAGTATAGTTAGTTAGCCATACTTAGGGTCTTAATAATGTTCTCTATAGTGATGTGAATACTTTACACCATTAGTAAGTTGAATAATAAAAACAGATACCCATCATTATATATATAGACCAACATCTTTTCTGGCACTGCATCTGTTCTTTCTATATAATCCTTGTATATTCTCTTCACCATCTATCAATCTATCTATCTATATACCACCCGGCTGTTCACCTTACTAACCATACCTGCATGCTGCCACCCAAGAAAATATACAAAAATATATAATAAATTGCATTGTTTGGAACCAGAAAGACATCACTTCAGTTCATTATTACTGCTGAATCACAACAAACTTTACGCTGCTACACAAGGCAAGTGGCAGCTCGTCGACACAAAAACATGCTAAATTGTATTGTTTGGAACCAGAATAACGTCACTTCAGCTACTTATTACTGTAGAATCACAACAAGATAAATTCCGTCTCATTCTGCTGCTACACAAGGGAAGAAGCAGCTCGTTGATACTCAGAAAAAATATTACATACTTCTCAAATGGACAAAATGTAACACTGAAGCTTTATAAGTCATACAATGTCCTTTTATAACATTTCATTGATATGCAAACACAGGTGACAATATACCATTATGCTTCATGTTAAACCCAGTCACCAATACTTCATTGTAATAACCACTGGATATGGGTGTTTATGTTCACCTGTATACCTGTAACACTCAATACGTGCCTTTGTACCTGTAGAAAGGACAAGTAATGCACTGTCACCTGTACCTGTGCATATCACCAACACATGCATAAAAATTCTTCGCTGGGAACGTCAAATTCTCGCCTCGTACAGGAAACACAAATTCATGAACTATATATAACATTCCGGCGTTCTACTGTACTACTTCATTATTTATTTTGTCATCCAACTTACATAAACAAGATCTGTCAGCGTAAAATGAAAGGTTCTCGGATCAGCTGAACTTTCCTTTTGTACCTTACGGCTTTTTCTTTTCCATAATCAAGCCGTAATAAAGCCTTAATTACAACCACACTAATGAGCAATGACCTTCACAAAGTCTATCATAAGGTGGTATTCGGATCCTCATTTAGCCTGTGTTGTCTTCCAGGATAAACACTAATTATTACTTCAACTCTTGTGTTCTATCAATAATCCGGCAATCAATATTCTAGTTCCATCAGTTTTCCGGCATGAAAACATATACATAAACGGTGCCTGCGCTCTGAAATTCATGCCGGGAAACTGATGGAACTTGAATATTGATAAGGAACCTGTATACTGCAAGACTTAAAGCTTCACAAGTTGACTGGCTAAACAACAATGTAAACCTATATAAAATTGTGACTATTTATCATCCTCTATCTTGCATCACCTAACACATGATCACCCTTTCACTACTCTTCATATCAGTTAGATTACTTACTTCTCTGCACTACATCATAAGGACTCAACACACAATTGGAGACAAAACTAATCATTCCTCTTCCCTCTTCCCTCCAGTCCTGTTCTTCTTCACACTGCATCCCTTAATCCCAAACCGGCGGGTGATGCAACATAGTATGACTCAAGGAACCGACGGCTGACACATGCATCCACCAATGCGATCCTGTGGAGACTATTATGAGTATGAGTTATCAACACTTACTAAGCTGCTCCCTATCGTTATTTCCCTCCCCGGTACACACACAGAATCAAGGTATGAGTGTTATTAATCTCATCTCAATCCGTGGTCTAAATAAAACCCGTTGCATTAATTCCTTGAAAGCACCACAAACACAGTCAAGACGTCTTTGTATAAGCATTATTATAACCTTTATGCCTTTCTAATGGAAGTGATATGGATAGCGTGGAGTGGCACAGCATTGCAGGGCGGACGGAGCTGTGTGAGTGTGAGTGTGTGAGTGGGGAGTCGCGGCCGCTGCCTCCACCACAGCCCAACACACACACTCGAAGCTGAGGCGGTGCGGCCAAGGGTTAGTTAACATACTCTCCTTCCTCTTATACTTATTGCTCAATTGCACCATCAATAACACTGTTGTAGAGATGAATGATGGATGCTTTAGGTTGTTTTTGTTTCATAATTCTACATGAAATAAGAAGAAGAGATTTTTTTTCTTTCCAAACCTCCTGAGACAATGATTGTGACCAACCCGGCCGTCACTCAGGGCTCAAACCTTCCACACGGAGTCACACACACACACACGGGAGGACTGGTGTGGTTATAAAGCGTACACAACACCAGCTGAGTGAGTGGTGTGTGTAAAGTGGTGCCGCGAGGGCCGGCCAGCCACCCGCCGCCCCTTGGTGTTGGGAGAGTATTCCTCATAGCTTGGAGAATACTTTATCTTAGACATATATCACAGCTTGTAACACAGGTCATCACTTGATTCTCGGCGCTGATCCATTAACTCGGCTTGAAACTGGAGGAAAAACTGAGGAACTTTCTCAAACAATTGTACTTCAGTTGGTTATATAAATGATGCTGAAAAATTATCACAACATTACAATCATACATAACTAACTGAGGATGAGGAAATATATAAAAGAATGTGACGACTAAAACTTCTCTCAACACTTGGAATACATGATGTGTTGCCAGATTCTGAATGTGACTTAATGACTGCAACAATGGAAGATGCAAACACTCTACAGCTGTAACTAGTAAAAAAAAACTTTGCTTCTCACGTAAAAAAACCCGCCCACCTAGAACCACCTTGAGTGTTTGGATGCTAAGGCAAAACACGTACAGGTCACATCCATCCCGTGCATAGAAAAAACACCAAAAAAAAACCACCCCCTTACCCACCTGCCTTCCTCCACACACTAATAGGAATTGGCCGGCGCTCCGAGTGTGAGGACGTCAAAGCAAGTATGACACACCCGCACCGGCTTATTCAGAGAAAACTTCAATATAGGAACATCTTTGTCCGAGCAGCGGTTACACAGTATCCTACCACAGTGGCGACAGTGGTGCTTGCGTGTTGCTAGGCCGAACTTGGTGCCACACTCCATGCACAGCTCACCCTCACACCACGGCGGCTCACCAGACAGAACATCTAATAGGCGGAACAGAAGAGTTTTCGTCGGCACCTGAAAACGAATACAAAAATAATAATCACCACACCAACAGGTTTCATAATTCTACAACACACTCGGATCTTTCAATCTATAAGTACATGTAACACTCCAAGACTTACTCACCTGATAGTTAAATATGTTGACTCCATGCTTGTTGGTGGTGCCCAGACAGGCTCCGGCGCGCACCAACACCCGACACAGCTGGCTGGCACCTCGCATGTACGCCAGCAACAGGACTAAGACAGCAGAGAGGAGAGAGGAGGGGAGAGAGGCACAATTATAATCACACACTCACCACCAACACCTCAACAATCAATCCTTACAACCATAACCTAACACATCATCATCCTTTCCTCATCCTTTCTCCTGCACTCTCTGTCTCTCCTCACCTGCATTGCCTTCCACATCCATGCTGTTAAGATCATAGTCTGGGATGGCCTCTAGGAATACCTCGGCGATGGCTGCAGCGTTGTCCTTCGGGTAATTGGCTAACACGTGGAGTGGGTTCTGTCCTCTTAAGTTAACAGCACCGGCGTTGATGTTAGACTCTGTGAGCAGCACCTTAACCATCGCTAAGTGGCCTTCCTGAGAGGGGGATAGATAAGATTTACAGTCATGAGTACACTGTTAACACTATTAATCTTAAGTCTCATCAACACACACACACACACACACACACATGTACCTTAACAGCAACATGGAGTGCATTATTTAGGTTGTCGTCCACAGCATCTACTTCCACCCCGTTGTCCAGGTAGATTGAGGCTAGTTGAGGCTGGTCGTGTGCTGCCGCTAAGTGCAACACCGTCTGCTTCTGTGGCGTAAGTTCCTTGATGGCTCCGTGTCCCGCCAAGAGAAGGTTACGGACTATCATCTCAGACCTAGAGGAGGAGATGAGTTAGCGAGGAGATGAGTGAAGAGGAGATGAGTGTATGTAACTGTGTGTGTGTGTGTGTGTGTGTGTACGTACCCAGTTAGAGTTGTAGCGAGGTGTAGGGGTGTGAAGGAGAGCTGGTCCTGTGTGCGTGTGTGCATGTCTACGTTGATGCTGAGGAGGAACAGTAGACTCTCCATGTCCTTCTTCTGGATGGCCAAGTGGAGGAAATTGTGTCCCTTGTGATCATACTGTAGAGGGAAAAGATAAAATTTAAACTTTACTCTTAGAACGCTTGATAATAAAAATAGATACTTGAATAACTGAAAAAAAAGTATAATTAATAACAATTACACTTCACTCATTGAACACTAGCTTAATAACAAAATAAAATAGATACGTAAACAAATCAATTACAAAAAATAAAGATAACAATAATAAAATAAACCTTAATAAATAAATAAACACATAATTAATAACACGTAAAGACAATAACACATACTTGTTCCGCAGCTTTAGACTCCCTGTTAAGAATAGCCTTCGCTGCCTTGTTGTTCTTCCTTGACATTGCCGCAGCGAAGGGCGTCACCCCCGCCTTGTCCCTTACAGTGAGGTCCAGGGCGGGGTGGGAGAGGAGGAGGGAGATGATGTTGGTGTGGGCGTTCTCTATGGCGTGGTGCAAAGGTGTCTTGTTCTCTGCATCCTGGGTGTGTTAGGGGAGAGGAAGGGATTATGAGAGAGAGAGAGAGAGAGAGAGAGAGAGAGAGAGAGAGAGAGAGAGAGAGAGAGAGAGAGAGAGAGAGAGAGAGAGAGAGAGAGAGATAATAATAATAAATAATTAAAATACAATGTTTATATAGTGTTTAATATTATAGTAATGATAAAATTGAGTCTATATTCGTGTTCTTTATCCTTGAAAACCTGTGTGTATAAATTTTCATGAGATTCTGAGATGTCAAAATTTTCATGAAATTTCCAAGGCAACACCCTTAGATTTTTTTTAACAAATCACATTTTGTTAAATAACTCAAAAACTATGAGGTTTACGTAAAAGACTTAGAACATAGTAAATAAAGAGCAGGAGACGCCCGTTCTTTTGAGCTATAGTAGAATGAAATTGGTATATTAGTAACTGAGAAAATAATATATTAGTTTTTTTGACAAAATGTCAACAAAACTTAAATTTCCTACTAAACTATAAGGTATATTTTAAATCTGATTTCACCATTAGATAGACAACATCAAACTTAATATATTAACTTCTATACATTATTGCTGTACAACAAATATTTTCTGAGTAAAATGGCAAAAACACATTCGACCAAATTTACGCGGAAAAATTCTGGGGCGACAAAATTAAAAATCTACAATTGTTACAGAAACCTGAAAAATAACATAAATAACACATACAACACACACACACATCCAAACACACACCTAAACACACTCAAACACCCACTTTCTACCCCACCCCCCAAAAAATCTATTTATCAATCTATCTACCTAACCTAACACCACCGCAACCTAACAACCACACAACATCACCCACCTTGGTATTAACTTTGGCCCCGTGTTCAATGAGTGCCTGAACGGTATCCTCGAGGCCCCAGGAGCAGCACAGGTGGAGGGGGGTCATGAGATCCTTCGACTCCTCCCCCCCCAAGCCTCCTGCACTCGGCTTCCTCACTGCATTCACGTCACACCCACTCCGGATGAGGAACACAGCTATCTCCTCGTAGTTCTCATCTGGGTGTTGGTGGATGAGATGGAATGGATGTAGTTGTAATAGATGGAATATGTGGATGTATAATGATGGTTGTTGTTGTTGTTGTTGTTAAAATGTATGAAAAAATAATGTTAAGGCAATGTTTTTATGTCTATTTTATGTCTGTTTTTTATCTGTCTGTTACCTTACCTATGGCTTTGTGGAGTAATGTCTGTTGGCAGCCTTCAGGACCTTCATCCCAGTTGTCTGTGTCCACATGATGCCTGAAAAACAACAGGATAAGTATACGTACATACAAAATATACACACACACACACACACGTACACACACCAACTACATCAACAAAATATGAGACGAGAATCAATTTACCTCCAGAATCACAACATTAAATTCTACCACAGTACACTAAAGTAAATAAATAAATAAATAAATAAATAAATAAATAAATAAATACTCAAGTAAACCCTCTCCCAGTACTAAATAAACCCAAGTCACCACTCACTGCACAAGAATGGAAGCAATGTCCTCTTGGTTGGAGCTGAGTGCCTTCCAGAGTGGCGGGTCAGAGCCTGGGTGTGCATTGACCTCAGCATTATGGGAGCAGAGGAGACCCACCACCTCTCCAAACCCTTCACTGATACACAGGTCAAGGGGGGACAAGCCTTCTCGAGTCCTGAGTGAGTGGGTGTGAGGAAGGGAGGGAATTAGTGGGTAGGTGAGTGAGTGAGTGAGTGATAGATTAAGTGAGTGAGGGAGGGAGGGAGTGAGTGAGTTATAGATTGAGTGAGTGAGTGATAGATTAAGTGAGGGAGTGAGGGAGTGAGTTATAGATTGAGTGAGTGAGTGAGTGATAGAATGAGTAAATAAATAAATAAGTAAGTGAGTCATGCATACACATACACATACAAAAATACATCAAACTGAAACACCCAACACAAACAGCTTCCCCCACGTGCCTCAGATTGGTTTGTGCTCCGTTGTTAATAAGGAATGTTGCCACTTCAGTATTCTTGACCTGAATAGAGAGGTGGAGGAGGCTGTACCCTTGCAGATTAGTGGTGTTGATGTCTGCCCCAGCCTCTAGTAGGTGCTTGGCTACTGTGACCTGACCAGTCCCCAAAGCCACGCCCAGGGGAGTCAGGTCATCCGAATCACGTAAGTTGAGGTCAGGGGTCAGTAAGAGGTCAGCTTTATTACCCTCACAGTATTCTGAAATAATAATAATAATAATAATAAACGTCATCTTTCCATACCAGATTAATACTTTATTCTCCGTGTGGAAATAATAATAATAATAATAACAATTTTCACCTTGCAGTACCTATAGCAATTACCTTCTACAAACCTCACCTTTCCATACCAATCATCAACACCTTATTCTTAGTGTTAATCCTCACCTTTGTGGTCTAATATTGCCCGGATGTCAGCCTCGTTCTTGTTCCTGATGGCGCGGTGCAGGGCTGTCTCTCGGAAGATGGGCGGCGTGTCCTGCGCTGGGGAGGTGGTGCCGTTGGTGGTGTCCTCGGCGAAGGGGTCGTTGTTTGCGGCACTGTTCTTGGTGACCGGGGTGGAGGAGTAGGTGAGGAAGTTTGGATTGGCTCCCATCTGCAACAACAATAATAATAATGATAATAATAATAATAAGATAATAATAAATACAAATACATTGGTAGAAGTAGTAACAAGATTCAGCTAATTCCGGGGTACAGCACCATCAAAACATAAACATAAACAGCGCCAACTCGGGAAATTTGAAACTGTACTCTGAAATCCATACCGGGAAACTGATGGAACTGAAATATTGATAACCTGTAGTAGTAGGAACAAGAGGATGGGAATCAGTATGAAGTATTACCTGAAGGAGAGCGGTGGTGAGGGAAGGCAGACCCACAGTACAGGACACATGGAGTGGAGCCTCACCATCCGCGTTCACCACATTGCAGTTAACGCTCTGAGTGGTGAGGAACAGACCAGCTTCCTCCAGCCCCTCCCTTGCTAGTAGATGCAGAAGTGACTCCCCGCTTGACCTCACAACCTGGGGAAGGAGTGTTGAGTGTATGTGACCACCTTGACCTGACCTGACCTGACCTAAAAATAGTTGGTATGTGTTATTAAATATGTAAGATTTTTATTGTTGTTTTGATATGAGGAAAATCAGAACTTATGGAAAAGAAAGTTGACTATACAATATCATAACAGTAAAAAATGATAGTGAAATACAAAACTATAAGCTGTGATAAGGACATTTTGAGTATTTTTAAACATTTATATATGAGTTATACCTTCAGTCTAACGTGAAAACTAGATTGAAGACAACTGAAATGAATTATAACACATCTGTTTTTCAATACATATAAACAAACAAAATAAAAATCAACCAACAGCTAACTAACACGGCCATTCTCTCTCTCTCTCTAATAATCATCATCTTACCTTCATGTTCTTCTTGCTATACGCATCTCCAGTAACCTTTAGACGCATGTTAAGAAGAGAAATGAGGCAATAACTACACCCAAAACTAATCATAAAAACCTAACATCAATAATACACTCAAGTAAATAAATAAATAAATAAATAAATAAATAAATAAATAAATAAATAAATAAATAAAAGTCAATTACATTATTTTGAGTGAGTGAGAGGGTGAGGGAGGGTAAGGGAGGATGAGGGAAAGTGAGGGAGGTAAGGGAGGTAAGGGAGAGTAAGGGTGAGAGAGGTAAGGAAGGGTAAGGGTAAGGGAAGTGAAGTGAGGGTGAGGGAGAGTGAAGGAGATGAGTGAGGGTGGGTAAGGGAGGTAAAGGGAGGGTAAGGGATGTTAAGGGAGGTACACACACACTCACAGCATCCGGCGAGGCACCCTTCTTGATGAGCATAGAGGCGTAGGAGGTGTCACTGAAGTCTGTGCTTGAGGCCAGGGCGTGCCACAGGGGGGGGAAGCCACTCTTGTCCTGCAGCTCAAGGCGGAGGTTGTCATGCTCGATAAGGACGCGGAATATCTCCTCCCGGTTCCCTTCCACTACTAGATGCATCACAGTCCTAAAGAAGAAGAAGAAGAAGAAGAAGAAGAAGAAGAAAAGAAGAAAAAAAAAGGTGAATGGAAGGATAGAAGGATTTAGTGTATTATAATTAAGTAAGAAAATAAGTTAATAAGATAATAATGAGGCTGTTTGACCCTAATTAACCTACACAAGGCAGCTCCTGTGGGTTAATGATATAATTATTCGCTATTTTAAATTATAACGGATTAGATGTATTTTTTTGTTTTTTTACGTCTGAACTTCATGGAAATTGGTATCAAGTTGACTATAATAATGAGATGAATTATAGAACATGAAGAAAATACTAACAAAGGCATATAAATAAAGGAATTCATAACAATACTATAATATCAAACTAATATACACACACACACTTAGTACTCACATATCAATCACTATAAATCTCTTACATGTATACTTTATCAAATCACTTCACTAAATACATATCATTTATAACATTTCTCGCATTTATAACCCAACATCTCCCTTCATATTCTTATCTTATAAATTCCTAACACATACTCTATCCAATCCCTTAACTTAATACATATCTTTTAAGTATATTCTAATCCTATCTCACTCCATAATCTTATCACTTCCCTCAATACATATCATTTATAACACTTCTCGCATTTATAACCCTACCACTTACTTCATATTCTTGTCCTGTATATTGGGATCAGCACCTTTCTCAATCATCATCTGAGCGACCCTAACCATATCCTGCCGTACTTGTGAGTCAGGGTAGTCTTGGCTTGCTAGGGTGTGTAAGGGTGTGGAGCCGTCCCTGGGAGTAGCCACGTTGACAGAGCACCCGTGACTCATGAGGAAGGAAGCCGCATATTCATCCCCTGTTGATGTACATGTGGTATTGATGGTTAGTCGCATATATATACATACATAGCTTACCTAAAACATCCCATATATATTCTATTACCTGATCATTCCTATAGCTAGTTACACCACTCAACATCACACTAAAGCCAACTAACAGTACACTCACCTCTCCTAACAGCACGGTGTAGTAAAGAGGCGCCGGTGGGATCTGTGGTAGTGACCGATGCGCCGTGTTTCAGGAGTGTGTCTGCTATGCTGTGTTGCCTCCCCATCAGTGCCAGGTCGAGTGCCATGTCCCCGGCACTGTCTGCTTCATCCAGGACTGCCGGGAGCTGGGGAAGGAGGATGAGGGTGTAAGTTTGTGATGTAAAATAAAAATAAATAAATAAATAAATAAATAAAGTATTGATGATTGTGTATTGATGGAAAGAGAAAGACAGTGAGGAAAGGAAAGAGAGAAAAAATGATAATAAGAATATAATTTACAATAGATTTCAAACCACAACAATAAAAATACATAAACTATACAATGCTATACGTACTACATATAATTTGATCTATTCTTCTACAAAATTATAGTACATCAACACCACTATCAGCAGTAACACACACACACACACACACACACACACACACACACACATTAAGTACTACAATAAAAATATAAAAACGATAATAATAATAAATAAATAAATAAATAAATAGAAATAAAATAACAATATAGTAAATAAAATAAAAAAAACTTCGTAAAAATCACTATGTATAACGGAGTATTCATGTGTGTGTGTGTGTGTGTGTGTGTGTGTGTGTGTGTGTGGTTGAATGCTTTAGTTCCGGGTACAGTTAGAGCCTTGAGGTAATGACAGGTGTGTGAAGAGCAGTTAATTGGGTTACCTGTTCAAATGACAGTGTGATTGTTAAGTGGTAGGTAGCGAGGGAAAGGTGGTTAGTGTGTGGTGGGGTTACGTCTATCTATCTATCTGTCTGTCTGTCTGTCTGTCTGTCTGTCTGTCTGTGTGTGTGTGTGTGTGTGTGTGTGTGTGTGTGTGTAAAAATAAATAAATAATTAAAATACAATGTTTATATAGTGTTTAATATTATAGTAATGATAACATTGAGTCTATATTCGTGTTCTTCATCCTTGAAAACCTATATATATAAATTTTCATGAGATTCTGAGATGTCAAAATTTTCATGAAATTTCCAAGGCAACACCCTTAGATTTTTTTAACAAATCACGTTTTGTTAAATAACTCAAAAACTATGAGGTTTACGTAAAAGACTTAGAACATAGTAAATAAAGAGCAGGAGACGCCCGTTCTTTTGAGCTATAGTAGAATGAAATTGGTATATTAGTAACTGAGAAAATAATATATTAGTTTTTTTGACAAAATTTCAACCAAACTTAAATTTCCTACTAAACTATAAGGTATATTTTAAATCTGATTTCACCATTAGATAGACAACATCAAACTTAATATATTAACTTCTATACATTATTGCTGTACAACAAATATTTTCTGAGTAAAATGGCAAAAACACATTCGACCAAATTTACACGGAAAAATTTTGGGCCGAAAAAATAAAAAATCTACAATTGTTACAGAAACCTGAAAAATAACATAAATACCCTCAAACACACCCAAACATACCAAAAAACACACTTTCTACCCCCAAACACACTTAAACACCCACAAAATTGCACACATATATACTAAAATAAATAAATAAATGGATAAGTAAGTCATTAATTAAGTAGGTCGTTAAGTGAGTGTTGAGTTAGATAGTTGAATTAAATATAAGTAATGTTGGTTTATTTAATAGAGTAGAGGAGAGAGGCTAAAAATATACACACACACACACACACACACACACACGAGGCTAAAAAATATACTAATTATGTAAATACACGATCTCTCTCTCTCTCTCTCTCTCTGACAATCTTCATTCACTTAATTTTCAATCTCCTATCACTCCCTTCCTTTCCTCCTCCTCCTTCTTCTTCTCTATAACTACCATTCTCTCCTCCTCCCTCCTCCTCCTCCTCTTCCTCCACGTGGCTGGGCGGGCGTGGGCGTGAAGTTGTCTCGTCAATTATAACAGACAGACACACTAACCCTTACGTCAACCTCCTTTCTAAACCATTGACGTCACTTTTCATACTACTACTACTACTACTACTACTACTACTACTATACTACTACTACTGCTGCTACTACTACTACTACGACTACTACTACTACTACTACTGCTGCTACTACTACTACTACTACTACTACTACTACTACTACTACTACTACTGCTGCTACTGCTGCTGCTGCTACTACTACTATGAATAAAAATGTGACAGAATTACTATTATTAAGCATTCTTGTCTCATTATTTCGTTTGTTCCTCATTATTCTCTCTCTCTCTCTCTCTCTCTCTCTCTCTCTCTCTCTCTCTCTCTCTCTAACGGGATGTATCAATTATAATTACTTCCCACGTCGCCACAATCATTATTAATTAACTCAACTTCGTCTCATTTGCAGTCCACACATTAATTATCATCATTATCATTATTATTATTATTATTATTATTATTATTATTATTATTATTATTGTTGGAGGTAGATGAAAAAAAAATATGTACGAAAAAGTAATAGAAAAAGGACGAATAGATGGATGGAAATACGTTGATAAAGAATATAATAGAAGAAGAAGAAGAAACAGAGATGAAGATGGAGAGGAAGAAGTAATAGGATAAAGAGAAGGAGGAGATGAAGAAAAGAAGATGAGATATATATACGAAGAAGTAATATAAAAAGGGATAGAAAGATGGCAACACGAAAGAAACAAATAAATAAATAAAATAAAATAAATAAAATAATAATAAAAATAAATAAACACCAAACAAATAAATACAATTACAGCAACAAAAATAAAAATAAATTAATACAAAAATACATCAACATCAAAATACAGTTATAAATAAAATAAATAAATATAATCACATACGTATATACAAAAACAAATGAAGATCGCGACATATATATACAATTAAAAAATAAAAATATATAAATACAATAAAGATGAAGAATATACACACGTTACAGTAAGGTTTTCAATACATAACAGGATACAGTATTGTTTTGTATCCGTTATATAGAGTGTGTGTGTGTGTGTGTGTGTGTGTGTGTGTGTGTGTGTGTGTGTGGTGAGATAACGGTGTGACATCTGGCAGTACGTGACGGTGTGAAGGAGGGAAAGAAGGAAGGAAGGAGTGAAGGAAGGAAGGAGTGAAGGAGTGAAGGAAGGAAGGAAGGAAGGAAGGAAGGAAGGAGAGAAAGAAGTGTTGACGAAGGAGAGAAAGACGGAAGGAAGGAAAAAGGAGAGAAGAAGGGAAGGAGGGAAAGAAGGAGGGAAAGAGAATAAGTAGGGAAGGGAAAAGGAGAAGAAGGAAGCAAGATAAGTAAGGAATAGAATAAGGGAACAGAGGAGAATATTGAAGAAAGAAGGAATGATGAAATGAAGAATAAGAGGGAAAGGGAAGAGAGAATAGGAGAGAAAGAGGAAATGGAAGGAAGGGAAGAGAAGAGGAATAGATGGAAAGGAAGGAAGGGAAGGAAGGGAAGATAAGACGAGGAGGAGGAGGAGGAGGAGGAGGAGGAGGAGGAGGAGGAGGAGGAGGGGAAGGAAGGAAGGAAAGTGTGTATATTTTGCTGAATAAATTTGTGTTGTTAGTGATATCCTAAGAAATGTATCCCTCTCTCTCTCTCTCTCTCTCTCTCTCTCTCTCTCTCTCTCTCTCTCTCTCTCTCTCTCTCTCTCTCTGCCACTACTGCCCTCAATTTCACCACATTCAAGAGGCACATGTAGAATGAAAGAGGTTTTTCATTCCTCCCTCCCTCTCTCTCTCTCTCTCTCTCTCTCTCTCTCTCTCTCTCTCTCTCTCTCTCTCTCTCTCATCTTTTATCTTATCTTATGCAACATTCCTCTTCCTTTCTTTCACTTTCCTTTCTTTATCAATTATTTCCCTCTTACCCTCTTCTTCCTCCTCTAATCTTTGTTAATTCCCTTCTTTATTCCATTTTCTTCCCCTTCCTTCATTCTATCTTTCGTCCTTCACTTATAAAACCTACTACTACTACTACTACTACTACTACTACTACTACTACTACTACTACTAATAATAATAATAATAATAATAATAATAATAATAATAATAATACGTAATAATAATAATAATAATAATAATAATAATAATAATACGTAATAATAATAATAATAAAAATAATAATACGTAATAATAATAATAATAAAAATAAATAAAAATAGGAGAGGATAAACTTGGCAAAGAGAAGGAGGAAGAGGAGAGAGGAGGAAGAAAAATATGAGGAAGGGAAGGAGGAGGAAGGGAAGGAGGGAGAGAAACCCCCCCTCACCCCCCCCAGCGGACATTCTTAACGCACCTACTCCCTGATTCACTCCCTTCTTAAAAGAGAGAGAGAGAGAGAGAGAGAGAGAGAGAGAGAGAGAGAGAGAGAGAGAGAGAGAGAGAGAGAGAGAGAGAGAGAGAGAGAGAGAGAATAAGCAAACACGTGAGTCAGAACAGGAAATTAGGAAATAGTAGATCAGTGGAAGAGGAGGAGGAGGAGGAGGAGGAGGAGGAGGAGGAGGAGGAGGAGGAGGAGGAGGAGGAGGAGGAGGAAAAAGATAAAAAAAAAGAATAGCAACACCATAAAGAAAAAAAACAAAAGAAAAACAGAAAAACAAAAACAAATGAATGAATAAATGAAATAAAATCAGAAAACAAACAAACAATAAAATAAATAAACAAAAAAAACAAAGGTAAAAATTAAGTCAGCAGGTAAGGCAGTGTCATTAACCCATTCAGTTGTTGCGGCACACCGTATGTGCCAGCAGCGTCTCCCTCTCCTGTGTTTGCGGCAGGACGTCTGTGCCAAGATCTTTATATCATTCCCATGCATATACCAAACGTATGATGACAATAAGTATAGGCCAGTGTAACAACTTTTATAATTATTTACAAATTTCTATTGTCTTATGTATCAGAATTACCGTTCTTATGAGTATTTATGTGATATTCAATAGATAATTTTACGGTACGATAACTGCGGTTTGGCAACACCACCGGCAGCAATATATAACCGTCGCTCCGTCGGCCGTCAGCAACGGGCTCTTTTAGCTAGCATTAGACATTGGATATTGAAAATATTAGAAATATTGGAAATATCATTGCAGCATCTGATACACCTAATTAAACTGTACAACTGTCATTATGAATATTTGTTTTATGACTAATAATTACGCAGTAAAATGAAACTTAATATTTATATATAAACATGACATTCCTCCTCATTTTCCCGAAAGCTATTAGAGATATTGGAAATATCATTGCAGCATCTGATAGACCTAATTAAACTGTACAACTGATATTATGAATATTTGTTCTATGACTAATAATTACGCAGTAAAATGAAACTTAATATTTATATAAAAACATGACTTTCCTCCTCATTTTCTCGAAAGCTATTAGAGATATTGGAAATATCATTGCAGCATCTGATACACCTAATTAAACTGTACAACTGATCATTATGAATATTTGTTCTATGACTAATAATTACGCAGTAAAATGAAACTTAATATTTTATATAAAAACATGACTTTCCTCCTCATTTTCTCGAAAGCTATTAGAGATATTGGAAATATCATTGCAGCATCTGATATACCTAATTAAACTGTACAACTGTCATTATGAATATTTGTTCTATGACTAATAATTACGCAGTAAAATGAAACTTAATATTTATATAAAAACATGATTTTCCTCCTCATTTTCTCGAAAGCTATTAGAGATATTGGAAATATCATTGCAGCATCTGATACACCTAATTAAACTGTAAACTGAAATTATGAATATTTGTTCTATGACTAATAATTACGCAGTAAAATGAAACTTAATATTTATATAAAAACATGAATTCCTCCTCATTTTCTCGAAAGCTATTAGAGATATTGGAAATATCATTGCAGCATCTGATAGACCTAATTAAACTATAAAACTGATATTATGAATATTTGTTCTATGACTAATAATTACGCAGTAAAATGAAACTTAATATTTATATAAAAACATGATTTTCCTCCTCCTTTTCTCGAAAGCTATTAGAGATATTGGAAATATCATTGCAGCATCTGATAGACCTAATTAAACTGTAAAACTGAAATTATGAATATTTGTTCTATGACTAATAATTACGCAGTAAAATGAAACTTAATATTTATATAAAAACATGACTTTCCTCCTCATTTTCTCGAAAGCTATTAGAGATATTGGAAATATCATTGCAGCATCTGATAGACCTAATTAAACTGTACAAACTGAAATTATGAATATTTGTTCTATGACTAATAATTACGCAGTAAAATGAAACTTAATATTTATATAAAAACATGACTTTCCTCCTCATTTTCTCGAAAGCTATTAGAGATATTGGAAATATCATTGCAGCATCTGATAGACCTAATTAAACTGTACAACTGTCATTATGAATATTTGTTCTATGACTAATAATTACGCAGTAAAATGAAACTTAATATTTATATAAAAACATGATTTTCCTCCTCATTTTCTCGAAAGCTATTAGAGATATTGGAAATATCATTGCAGCATCTGATAGACCTAATTAAAATCTACTACTGTCATTATGAATATTTTCACTAGTACTAATAAATACTGAATTTTACTTTTTTTTAAATTACTTTCTTCCTCATTTTCTCGAAAGCTATTAGAGATATTGGAAATATCATTGCATCATCTGATACACCTAATTCAAACTGTACAACTGATATTATGAATATTTGTTCTATGACTAATAATTACGCAGTAAAATAAAACCGTATTTTTATATAAAAACATGACTTTCCTCGTCATTTTCTTGAAACCTATTAGAGATATTGGAAATATAATTGCAGCATCTGATAGACCTAATTAAACTGTATAACTGATATTATGAATATTTGTTCTATGACTAATAATTACGCAGTAAAATGAAACTTAATATTTATTTAAAAACATGACTTTCCTCCTCATTTTCCTCGAAAGCTATTAGAGATATTGGAAATATCATTGCAGCATCTGATACACCTAATTAAACTGTACAACTGTCATTATGAATATTTGTTCTATGACTAATAATTACGCAGTAAAATGAAACTTAATATTTATATAAAAACATGAATTTCCTCCTCATTTTCTCGAAAGCTATTAGAGATATTGGAAATATCATTGCAGCATCTGATAGACCTAATTAAACTGTAAAACTGAAATTATGAATATTTGTTCTATGACTAATAATTACGCAGTAAAATGAAACTTAATATTTATATAAAAACATGACTTTCCTCCTCTTTTCTCGAAAGCTATTAGAGATATTGGAAATATCATTGCAGCATCTGATAGACCTAATTAAACTGTACAACTGAAATTATGAATATTTGTTCTATGACTAATAATTACGCAGTAAAATGAAACTTAATATTTATATAAAAACATGAATTTCCTCCTCATTTTCTCGAAAGCTATTAGAGATATTGG
Organism: Metacarcinus magister; assembly: GCA_029783475.1. Taxonomy (NCBI): domain Eukaryota; kingdom Metazoa; phylum Arthropoda; class Malacostraca; order Decapoda; family Cancridae; genus Metacarcinus; species Metacarcinus magister. Next base: position 7,261,605 of record JAPQNM010000024.1, read on the forward strand.
AAATATCATTGCAGCATCTGATAGACCTAATTAAACTGTAAAACTGAAATTATGAATATTTGTTCTATGACTAATAATTACGCAGTAAAATGAAACTTAATATTTATATAAAAACATGACTTTCCTCCTCATTTTCTCGAAAGCTATTAGAGATATTGGAAATATCATTGCAGCATCTGATATACCTAATTAAACTGTACAACTGTCATTATGAATATTTGTTCTATGACTAATAATTACGCAGTAAAATGAAACTTAATATTTATATAAAAACATGATTTTCCTCCTCATTTTCTCGAAAGCTATTAGAGATATTGGAAATATCATTGCAGCATCTGATAGACCTAATTAAAATCTACTACTGTCATTATGAATATTTTCACTAGTACTAATAAATACTGAATTTTACTTTTTTTTAAATTACTTTCTTCCTCATTTTCTCGAAAGCTATTAGAGATATTGGAAATATCATTGCATCATCTGATACACCTAATACAACTGTACAACTGATATTATGAATATTTGTTCTATGACTAATAATTACGCAGTAAAATAAAACCGTATTTTTATATAAAAACATGACTTTCCTCGTCATTTTCTTGAAAGCTATTAGAGATATTGGAAATATAATTGCAGCATCTGATAGACCTAATTAAACTGTACAACTGATATTATGAATATTTGTTCTATGACTAATAATTACGCAGTAAAATGAAACTTAATATTTATTTAAAAACATGACTTTCCTCCTCATTTTCTCGAAAGCTATTAGAGATATTGGAAATATCATTGCAGCATCTGATACACCTAATTAAACTGTACAACTGTCATTATGAATATTTGTTCTATGACTAATAATTACGCAGTAAAATGAAACTTAATATTTATATAAAAACATGAATTTCCTCCTCATTTTCTCGAAAGCTATTAGAGATATTGGAAATATCATTGCAGCATCTGATAGACCTAATTAAACTGTAAAACTGAAATTATGAATATTTGTTCTATGACTAATAATTACGCAGTAAAATGAAACTTAATATTTATATAAAAACATGATTTTCCTCCTCATTTTCTCGAAAGCTATTAGAGATATTGGAAATATCATTGCAGCATCTGATAGACCTAATTAAACTGTAAACTGAAATTATGAATATTTGTTCTATGACTAATAATTACGCAGTAAAATGAAACTTAATATTTATATAAAAACATGAATTTCCTCCTCATTTTCTCGAAAGCTATTAGAGATATTGGAAATATCATTGCAGCATCTGATAGACCTAATTAAAATCTACTACTGTCATTATGAATATTTTCACTAGTACTAATAAATACTAGAATTTTACTTTTTTTTAAATTACTTTCTTCCTCATTTTCTCGAAAGCTATTAGAGATATTGGAAATATCATTGCATCATCTGATACACCTAATTCAAACTGTACAACTGATATTATGAATATTTGTTCTATGACTAATAATTACGCAGTAAAATGAAACCGTAATATTTATATAAAAACATGACTTTCCTCGTCATTTTCTTGAAAGCTATTAGAGATATTGGAAATATCATTGCAGCATCTGATAGACCTAATTAAACTGTACAACTGATATTATGAATATTTGTTCTATGACTAATAATTACGCAGTAAAATGAAACTTAATATTTATTTAAAAACATGAATTTCCTCCTCATTTTCTCGAAAGCTATTAGAGATATTGGAAATATCATTGCAGCATCTGATAGACCTAATTAAACTGTACAACTGCAATTATGAATATTTGTTCTATGACTAATAATTACGCAGTAAAATGAAACTTAATATTTATATAAAAACATGATTTCCTCCTCATTTTCTCGAAAGCTATTAGAGATATTGGAAATATCATTGCAGCATCTGATAGACCTAATTAAACTGTAAAACTGAAATTATGAATATTTGTTCTATGACTAATAATTACGCAGTAAAATGAAACTTAATATTTATATAAAAACATGACTTTCCTCCTCATTTTCCCGAAAGCTATTAGAGATATTGGAAATATCATTGCAGCATCTGATATACCTAATTAAACTGTACAACTGATCATTATGAATATTTGTTCTATGACTAATAATTACGCAGTAAAATGAAACTTAATATTTATATAAAAACATGAATTTCCTCCTCATTTTCTCGAAAGCTATTAGAGATATTGGAAATATCATTGCAGCATCTGATAGACCTAATTAAACTGTAAAACTGAAATTATGAATATTTGTTCTATGACTAATAATTACGCAGTAAAATGAAACTTAATATTTATATAAAAACATGAATTTCCTCCTCATTTTCTCGAAAGCTATTAGAGATATTGGAAATATCATTGCAGCATCTGATACACCTAATTAAACTATAAAACTGATATTATGAATATTTGTTCTATGACTAATAATTACGCAGTAAAATGAAACTTAATATTTATATAAAAACATGATTTTCCTCCTCCTTTTCTCGAAAGCTATTAGAGATATTGGAAATATCATTGCAGCATCTGATTGACCTAATTAAACTGTAAAACTGAAATTATGAATATTTGTTCTATGACTAATAATTACGCAGTAAAATGAAACTTAATATTTATATAAAAACATGAATTTCCTCCTCATTTTCTCGAAAGTTATTAGAGATATTGGAAATATCATTGCAGCATCTGATAGACCTAATTAAACTGTAAAACTGAAATTATGAATATTTGTTTTATGACTAATAATTACGCAGTAAAATGAAACTTAATATTTATATAAAAACATGACTTTCCTCCTCATTTTCCCGAAAGCTATTAGAGATATTGGAAATATCATTGCAGCATCTGATATATCTAATTAAACTATACAACTCTCATTATGAATATTTGTTCTATGACTAATAATTACGCCGTAAAATGAAACTTAATATTTATATAAAAACATGATTTTCCTCCTCATTTTCTCGAAAGCTATTAGACATATTGGAAATATCATTGCAGCATCTGATAGACCTAATTAAAATCTACTACTGTCATTATGAATATTTTCACTAGTACTAATAAATACTGAATTTTACTTTTTTTTAAATTACTTTCTTCCTCATTTTCTCGAAAGCTATTAGAGATATTGGAAATATCATTGCATCATCTGATACACCTAATTCAACTGTACAACTGATATTATGAATATTTGTTCTATGACTAATAATTACGCAGTAAAATAAAACCGTATTTTTATATAAAAACATGACTTTCCTCGTCATTTTCTTGAAAACTATTAGAGATATTGGAAATATAATTGCAGCATCTGATAGACCTAACTAAACTGTACAACTGATATTATGAATATTTGTTCTATGACTAATAATTACGCACTAAAATGAAACTTAATATTTATTTAAAAACATGACTTTCCTCCTCATTTCCTCGAAAGCTATTAGAGATATTGGAAATATCATTGCAGCATCTGATACACCTAATTAAACTGTACAACTGTCATTATGAATATTTGTTCTATGACTAATAATTACGCAGTAAAATGAAACTTAATATTTATATAAAAACATGAATTTCCTCCTCATTTTCTCGAAAGCTATTAGAGATATTGGAAATATCATTGCAGCATCTGATAGACCTAATTAAACTGTAAAACTGAAATTATGAATATTTGTTCTATGACTAATAATTACGCAGTAAAATGAAACTTAATATTTATATAAAAACATGATTTTCCTCCTCATTTTCTCGAAAGCTATTAGAGATATTGGAAATATCATTGTAGCATCTGATAGACCTAATTAAACTGTAATACTGAAATTATGAATATTTGTTCTATGACTAATAATTACGCAGTAAAATGAAACTTAATATTTATATAAAAACATGAATTTCCTCCTCATTTTCTCGAAAGCTATTAGAGATATTGGAAATATCATTGCAGCATCTGATACACCTAATTAAACTATAAAACTGATATTATGAATATTTGTTCTATGACTAATAATTACGCAGTAAAATGAAACTTAATATTTATATAAAAACATGATTTTCCTCCTCATTTTCTCGAAAGCTATTAGAGATATTGGAAATATCATTGCAGCATCTGATAGACCTAATTAAACTGTAAAACTGAAATTATGAATATTTGTTCTATGACTAATAATTACGCAGTAAAATGAAACTTAATATTTATATAAAAACATGAATTTCCTCCTCATTTTCTCGAAAGCTATTAGAGATATTGGAAATATCATTGCAGCATCTGATAGACCTAATTAAACTGTAAAACTGAAATTATGAATATTTGTTTTATGACTAATAATTACGCAGTAAAATGAAACTTAATATTTATATAAAAACATGACTTTCCTCCTCATTTTCCCGAAAGCTATTAGAGATATTGGAAATATCATTGCAGCATCTGATATATCTAATTAAACTATACAACTCTCATTATGAATATTTGTTCTATGACTAATAATTACGCCGTAAAATGAAACTTAATATTTATATAAAAACATGATTTTCCTCCTCATTTTCTCGAAAGCTATTAGAGATATTGGAAATATCATTGCAGCATCTGATAGACCTAATTAAAATCTACTACTGTCATTATGAATATTTTCACTAGTACTAATAAATACTGAATTTTACTTTTTTTTAAATTACTTTCTTCCTCATTTTCTCGAAAGCTATTAGAGATATTGGAAATATCATTGCATCATCTGATACACCTAATTCAACTGTACAACTGATATTATGAATATTTGTTCTATGACTAATAATTACGCAGTAAAATAAAACCGTATTTTTATATAAAAACATGACTTTCCTCGTCATTTTCTTGAAAACTATTAGAGATATTGGAAATATAATTGCAGCATCTGATAGACCTAACTAAACTGTACAACTGATATTATGAATATTTGTTCTATGACTAATAATTACGCACTAAAATGAAACTTAATATTTATTTAAAAACATGACTTTCCTCCTCATTTCCTCGAAAGCTATTAGAGATATTGGAAATATCATTGCAGCATCTGATACACCTAATTCAACTGTACAACTGTATTATTAATATTTGTTCTATGACTAATAATTACGCAGTAAAATGAAACTTAATATTTATATAAAAACATGAATTTCCTCCTCATTTTCTCGAAAGTTATTAGAGATATTGGAAATATCATTGCAGCATCTGATAGACCTAATTAAACTGTAAAACTGAAATTATGAATATTTGTTCTATGACTAATAATTACGCAGTAAAATGAAACTTAATATTTATATAAAAACATGACTTTCCTCCTCATTTTCTCGAAAGCTATTAGAGATATTGGAAATATCATTGCAGCATCTGATACACCTAATTAAACTGTACAACTGTAAATTATGAATATTTGTTCTATGACTAATAATTACGCAGTAAAATGAAACTTAATATTTATATAAAAACATGACTTTCCTCCTCATTTTCTCGAAAGCTATTAGAGATATTGGAAATATCATTGCAGCATCTGATATACCTAATTAAACTGTACAACTGATCATTATGAATATTTGTTCTATGACTAATAATTACGCAGTAAAATGAAACTTAATATTTATATAAAAACATGATTTTCCTCCTCATTTTCTCGAAAGCTATTAGAGATATTGGAAATATCATTGCAGCATCTGATAGACCTAATTAAACTATAAAACTGATATTATGAATATTTGTTCTATGACTAATAATTACGCAGTAAAATGAAACTTAATATTTATATAAAAACATGATTTTCTCCTCATTTTCTCGAAAGCTATTAGAGATATTGGAAATATCATTGCAGCATCTGATAGACCTAATTAAACTGTAAAACTGAAATTATGAATATTTGTTCTATGACTAATAATTACGCAGTAAAATGAAACTTAATATTTATATAAAAACATGAATTTCCTCCTCATTTTCTCGAAAGTTATTAGAGATATTGGAAATATCATTGCAGCATCTGATAGACCTAATTAAACTGTAAAACTGAAATTATGAATATTTGTTCTATGACTAATAATTACGCAGTAAAATGAAACTTAATATTTATATAAAAACATGACTTTCCTCCTCATTTTCCCGAAAGCTATTAGAGATATTGGAAATATCATTGCAGCATCTGATATATCTAATTAAACTATACAACTGTCATTATGAATATTTGTTCTATGACTAATAATTACGCCGTAAAATGAAACTTAATATTTATATAAAAACATTATTTTCCTCCTCATTTTCTCGAAAGCTATTAGAGATATTGGAAATATCATTGCAGCATCTGATAGACCTAATTAAAATCTACTACTGTCATTATGAATATTTTCACTAGTACTAATAAATACTGAATTTTACTTTTTTTTAAATTACTTTCTTCCTCATTTTCTCGAAAGCTATTAGAGATATTGGAAATATCATTGCATCATCTGATACACCTAATTCAAACTGTACAACTGATATTATGAATATTTGTTCTATGACTAATAATTACGCAGTAAAATAAAACCGTATTTTTATATAAAAACATGACTTTCCTCGTCATTTTCTTGAAAACTATTAGAGATATTGGAAATATAATTGCAGCATCTGATAGACCTAACTAAACTGTACAACTGATATTATGAATATTTGTTCTATGACTAATAATTACGCACTAAAATGAAACTTAATATTTATTTAAAAACATGACTTTCCTCCTCATTTCCTCGAAAGCTATTAGAGATATTGGAAATATCATTGCAGCATCTGATACACCTAATTTAACTGTACAACTGTCATTATTAATATTTGTTCTATGACTAATAATTACGCAGTAAAATGAAACTTAATATTTATATAAAAACATGAATTTCCTCCTCATTTTCTCGAAAGTTATTAGAGATATTGGAAATATCATTGCAGCATCTGATAGACCTAATTAAACTGTAAAACTGAAATTATGAATATTTGTTCTATGACTAATAATTACGCAGTAAAATGAAACTTAATATTTATATAAAAACATGATTTTCCTCCTCATTTTCTCGAAAGCTATTAGAGATATTGGAAATATCATTGCAGCATCTGATAGACCTAATTAAACTGTAAACTGAAATTATGAATATTTGTTCTATGACTAATAATTACGCAGTAAAATGAAACTTAATATTTATATAAAAACATGAATTTCCTCCTCATTTTCTCGAAAGCTATTAGAGATATTGGAAATATCATTGCAGCATCTGATAGACCTAATTAAAATCTACTACTGTCATTATGAATATTTTCACTAGTACTAATAAATACTGAATTTTACTTTTTTTTAAATTACTTTCTTCCTCATTTTCTCGAAAGCTATTAGAGATATTGGAAATATCATTGCATCATCTGATACACCTAATTCAACTGTACAACTGATATTATGA